>BHEV01001367.1:0-17725 GCA_004319985.1 Emydocephalus ijimae
GCAGCTTGATAAATTAATAGCTCAGGGAGTGCTAGAACCAACCGATCACTCTCCCTGGGAAACCCCAATAGTAACACCCATTAAGCCAGATGGATCAATAAGAATTTGTGGGGACTACCGAGCCACCCTGAACCACGCCCTTCAACAAAACGCTTACCCGGTACCGGTGGTGCAACACCTCCTCCATTCCCTGGGGGGCGGAANCAAACAACTGCCTGTTGACAAAAAAACGGCGAGGCCCAAACAATCGTTCCGCACAGAGGTGCATTTAAATGTAACCGATTCCAGTTCGGAGTGAGCGTAGCCCTGGGAATCTTTCAAAGTTTAATGGAGAGGCTATTACAAGGGATAAAAGGTGTTTTCCCATGTTTTGATGATGTGTTAATCGCAGCCTCAACCCAGAAAATACTAAAGGAATGCCTGAGGTTGGTTCTCCAGAGATTTAAAGACTCCGGTCTCAAAGTTAAAAAGAACAAGTGTTATTTATGTGCGGATCGAGTAGAATTTTTGGGATATTTAATTGACAGTCAAGGCATTCACCCCACCGATAACAAACTCAGGGCAATCAAGAACTCCCCAAAACCCCAGAACAAGGCCGACCTCCAGGCTTTTCTGGGCCTTATCAATTTTTATAACGTTTTCCTGCCTCACAAAGCAACCGTAGCTGAACCCCTACATCGTTTATTGGACAAAAAAGCAACCTGGGTATGGGGACACAGAGAAGAACAGGCGTTTCGACATGTAAAAGATTTATTGACTTCTGATGCTGTCCTGATGCAGTATAATGAGACTTTGCCTTTAACGATCACGTGTGATGCATCCCCATTCGGGGTGGGCACCATTTTAAGCCACGTTTTGCCAAACGGTAATGAAGCCCCTGTTGCTTATTTCTCAAAGACGTTATCAAAAACAGAACACAACTACAGTCAAATTGACAAGGAGGCCCTTGCTATAGTATCCACGGTCAAGAGATTTCATGAATATGTGTATGGCCGAGCATTTACCATAGTGACTGACCACAAACCTTTGCTGGGAATAATCGCAGGAGATAGGCCAACACCGTATATATTATCTCCCAGGAGGACCTGCTGGTCAGAATTTTTGGTGGCATACAATTACAAATTACAACATCGCCCAGGGAAGGCCATTCCCCACGCCGATGCATTTAGCCATGCACCTCTTCTAGAGACTATTGATGACCCTGCTCCGACGGTCACAACACTGCAGATCGAGACACTTCAAACGCCACCATTAATGGCCCGAGATATCGCAATGGAAATGAAACGCGACCCCATTTTAGCACGAGTCCTCAGTTGGGTCGAGCGGGGATGGCCATTAGACCAAATACCTGATGACTACGCCCCATTCAAAAATCGGCAAACGGAACTATTTTCTCAAAAGGGCTGCATTATCTGGGGTGATAGAGTTGTCGTCCCAGAGCGGTTGCGACCAGCGATACTCAGGACCTTGCACGATGGCCAACCTGGCATCGTGCATATGAAAGCCCTCGCACGAAGCTACACGTGGTGGCTGAGTATTGACAAGCAGATAGAGACATGGGTAAAAGCCTGTTGCAAATGCCAGGAAGTAAGCAACGCCCCG
Source organism: Emydocephalus ijimae (assembly GCA_004319985.1). Lineage (NCBI taxonomy): Eukaryota > Metazoa > Chordata > Lepidosauria > Squamata > Elapidae > Emydocephalus > Emydocephalus ijimae. The sequence continues at coordinate 1,603 of BHEV01001367.1, forward strand.
CCGAAAGCAACCCCAACCGAATGGGAAATGCCAAGGGGATCATGGTCCCGCATTCACCTGGACTTTGCGGGTCCTACTAAGGGACACACATTCTTACTGACGGTGGATGCCTACTCGAACTGGCTTGAAATCCATGAAATGAGGAACACAACGACCAAAGCAGTCATCAGAAAACTGGACAGACTCTTTGCGACACACGGATTACCAGACGTTCTGGTATCCGACAACGGGCCTCAATTTACCGCGCTGTCTTTCGAACAGTACCTGGTGGACTGCGGTATCCGACATGCACTGACTTCGCCAGCGCATCCTGTGGCCAATGGAAGGGCCAAGCGCATGGTACAATTCGTCAAGAAAACTTTGCATAAGATGGACTATGGCGATATAGAAGACAAGATTAACCGGATACTCCTTTTACAGAATATCACTCCACACAGCCTCACCAATAAAACTCCCGCCGAATTATTAATGGGACGGAAGCTCCACTCCCACCTCGACTGCCTACATCCAGCATATGAACCTGAAAAGCCACACGGTTCGAGCGGGAAATGTCACAAATTCCAGGTAGGCAATTTGGTTTTCGCTAGGAACTTTTCGGGCGATCCATTGTGGGTCGAGGCAACCATAGTACAAGTAACTGGCCCTAGATCGTACCATGTAAAATGTCACGACAATAGAATTTGGAAATGCCATATTGATCAGCTGCATTCAAGGCTACAGTCGGGGATCTCCGAGCCCCCTGATTTCCAAACTGAGGGGGGAGGAGATACCGAGGAAGCTGAATTTGAAGCGGCAGAAAGTTTAAGCAGTAGTAATGACCGCTCAGAGGCAGCATGTGATGGACCCGGAATGGGGGTGGCCTCGCCTCAAAGAGATGTCGAAAGCAGTAGCGATGACGAAAATTCGAACGCGGAACGGGAGGCACCTTTTTCACCAGATAACGTCCTACCCCAACAAGACTGTAGCCAAATACAATGGAAATACAAGGACAATGGAAATCTAATAGACAATCAAAACAACCTGCCTACCTCAAAGACTACGTGACCGCACCCCTTAAACGGAACCCGGGGGGAAGGGGTATTGTGAATCAATAAATGTTAAATAAAGATTATTAAGAGCTTGAAGCAAAGTGCAGGGTTCTGGCCCTGCACTTCTGATTGGCCGATAATAGCGACATCAGATTGGTCCGTTCAGGAGAATCTGATTGGCTATTAACAAGCCTCTCCCATTGGTTAATGGAGCTAGCGCTCCCTATGTTTTCATTGGTTAAATAAGTTAAGAGTTGCCTATATAAAGGGGCTCATCGTGGCCATTGAGCTGAGCTGTTTTCACATGTAAATAAAGAGTTGAAGTTCACTGTTCACCGGCTCGTCTCCATCCTTGCACCCATGCTCAGTACATAACATTAACTATACATACGGATATGTTGTAAAGACAACTATAGTTTCACTTTAAATGCAAGGTAGAAAATACATTTGGCTCTGTCCAAATTGCCTCCATATAGAATACAAAAGCAATAATTAGTTGTCCTCAGTCCAGTTGGGGGAAATGGAATTCTTTTTCTCCCACTAATAATGCAACAAAGAGAATTTAACAGTAGTTCTCAGAGGGATATTTTCAATCTACATCAAAACAGACCAAAGGGAAAAACTAAACAGTAATAAGAAAAACTGGTAATATTGTTCTATTTGGCCCTGCTTTTTCAAAACACTTAAAAAACTAATTGCAATCATAAAGGAAGTTTTGTCTTCTATTCTGGTTCAGATGATTGCACATTTACATAGTTTCCTGTCAAACTGCATTAAATATTTCTTAAGAGCTGGAGACTGGGAAATTAGTTGAACGTTAAATTGCTTAAAACAACAACCACCCACCGACCAAATAGTTTGTGTGTAATATTCCCATGACCAGTAAAATAATATTTTGGGAGATCTACTTTATTAAAAACAATACAAGTGTTCCGCTTGCATTTTCTGAATAAACTAGAAAGGATTTGGCTTTTGCTACTCTCTCCCATACTGAATAAAGTCCTCAGACTCTACAATACAGACTCTATAATCTCAGAATTTACAAACTAAGGAGAAATGTCCTGACAGTTAGAACAATTAATCAGTGGAGCAATTTGCTTCCCAAAATTGTAAATGCTCCAACACTGGAAAGAAGAGATTAGACAACCATTTTCTGAAGTGGCATAGGGTTTCCTGCCTAAGCAGGGGGTTGGACTAGATGACCTCCAAGGTCCCTTCCTGCTCTTTTATTCGAACAATTAGAAAACACTACCCCGAGCTACGGAACTACTATTCTCCCCACCCCAAAAATTATTCTTACCTTAAGGAAATATAATATCTTGATTCATATGACATAATCATATGAGTAACATTATGATTGAAGACCATGAATTATTCATACACAATAAAATGTTAGTTTCTAATGCATTATACACAGACACACACACACATACACACACAAATATATGTATATACTGACAGGATTTAACCTTTACTCTGTGCAAATGTTCTGTATACAATGCTAGCTACTTGGTTGCACTCTGAGACTCTGGGTTGGACTGACTCTGAGGCTTCTCTATATAGAAGACCCTGCCTAGTATGACAGATCTCTGCTTCTATGGATGTGGCGCTTAGTGCTTGTTCTTGCTCAATTCTGGGAGCTGAAGTCCATATATGTTAAAAATGCTGAAATTGAGAAACCCCGTTCTACACCACAGGTGTCAAACTCGATCGTGTCACGTGACGTATCACGATGTATCACATTTTTTGCCTTTGCTGAGCCAGGGTGTCAGTGGTGGGTTTCAAAAAATTTTACTACCAGTTCTGTGGGCATGGCTTTGTGGGCATGGCAAGGGAAAGATAGTGTAAACTCTCCCGTCAGATGTGGTATTTGCCGGTTCTCCAAACTACTCAAAATGTCCGCTACCGGTTCTCCAAAACTGGTCAGAACCTGCTGAATACCACCTCTGGTGTACGTGGCCTGTGCATGATGCCTCTGGCCTGAGGGCCACCAGTTTGACAGGCCTGGTCTAGAATGACGCATTGTTATATTGATTCAAGAAGGCCTGTCTGCAAGGTTTGGTAAGAAAAGTCAAGATGGCAGATGCAATGGTGTGCTCATAGCTCTACCTGTTTTCTGTCCATCACATATGGAACACACAGAAAAAAGATCAGATGGAAGTTTGACCTTGCCCCTCTCTCTCTCTCTCTCTCCCCCTGAGAATGGAGCTGGAGACGTATCCTGCGATCCCAAATAAAGAATGATCGATCGGTAGGAAAATGGGATGAGGAATTTTCGTACAGACTTTTTTGGGGGGATTTTTCCAGGGTCTTTGGTCCATGGGATTTAAAATTATGAGTTTGGTGGTCCCTGAGATCCAAAAGTTGGCGATATAAACAGTTGCAGAGAGTAAAGAGGATGACCTTGATGGAGAGAAAAGAAGCATTACCAAAGCAACAGAGGAAAGATTGATTAAGTTTAAGCTATGATAGAAAATTATGAAAATAACTTAAACATATCCCTAAATTACATGAATAGAAAAAAGAGGGGAGAGAAAGGACCAACAAACCTGAGATTATGCCACTGTAGCCTACCCATTTCATGTAATCTTAATCATGTTTCCAATTATATCTGTTATCTAAAAGATGCTTGACTAACTAACTAAATAAACAAACAAACAAACAAACAAATATCAATCTAGTCTTCAAACATAAAGCCATAGCTCAGGAGATGAAGCTTTGTTTGAGGCATCTATAATTAAAGGAATTAGACTATCAATTTAAAGATAGGAGCTGTTGTGTATACAATAAAGTAATAAAGTGTGAGCTTGAGGTAAAGTGCAGGATTCTGGCCCTGCACTTCTGATTAGCTATTAAGCGGCCAAACCGGATTGGCCAGTTCTAAGGAATCCGATTGGCCCTTAACGGAGAGTTACTATTGGTTGAAAGAGCTAGCGTTCCTAGCTCGCTATTGGTTAAAGCTTACAAGGGTTGCCTATATTAGGCAGAGTTCACTGTTGTTAATTCAGAAGTCACTATGCAAATAAAGAGCTGAAGTTCACCGTTCAGAGGCTGTCTCCATTTTTTCTGACCCATGCTCAATACTTGACAGGAGCCATGGTGGCGGAGTGGTTAGAACGCAGTGTTGCAGGCCAACTCTGCCCATTGCCAGGAGCTTGATCCTGACTGGCTGAAGGTTGACTTAGCCTTCTGAGGTTGGTAAAACAAGGACCCAGATTGTTGAGGGCATTATGCAGACATTGTAAATCGCCCAGAGAGTAAAGTAAAGCACCGTGGAGAAGTATATAAATCTAAGTACTAAGTGCTATTGCTAAAGAAATGATCCCTATCTATAAATAAGGAAAACTGTTGTGTGTCACGGTACAATAAATAGTCTGATCTGCCAGGGAAAAAAATTGTCCTGATCTTACTCCGGCTATCTCAGCAAAAGCATAGACACAAGTAAAGACCTGTTCTTTTTCTTTCTCATTATTTATTTTTTAGAATAAAAGCCTTTCCTTTTCATTTTCTGTTTGCTTTGTTCTTCCTTCCTTTTCCTCTCATCTCATCTAGTATCAGGTCACAGATCTTCCTGGACCCCATTTGTCCCTCCCTTGTCTCAAATAGCTTTTAGTAATACATCTACGGTATTCATCAATATCGTTTGTATCATATTCATTTTTCCTTGGGAAAAACTGTCTTCCTAAAGGGTATTTAATCCAGACATCACTGCTCCTAAACTCTCTATCCCTACTTAAAAGGCAGATCTCTGTTTGTTGGATCACATGAGGCAGAAGAAGGTTCTGTCCCAAAAACCAGCAATTTGATACCTGCTAATTCCTTAAAAAATAAATCTGAAAGTAATTATTTCTTTCATGTGTGTGGTAGCAGACACGTGGATCCCTCTAAGATCCAGCAACTTCCTTGTGCTATATTTAACACTGGGGCATGACTAGGCAATGCCTAGTGCTTGCCAATTCAATTCTCTTCCAAAGCATTGAGAAGAGAGAGCCTCAACTGATATGGATCTTAAGAAATGTGACAAATGCTTCCAAAGATATTATGGAGGAATAAAAAGGCCGCACTGGTTAGATTCTGGTTTTTTCTTCTTCGGATATTTATCTCTTCCCACCAAAATAAGACAAGGGGTACAACAAATCTTTAAAATGGACAACTCCAGTATATATCTGCAGTACTGGGAAGAATTCTATCTATTAAATATCTCTCTGGTAAATAGTGAAGAAAGCCATTGGTACACTTTCAGACTAGACATTACCAATGGAAACGGTAATACCAGTAAACCAAAAATTGTGTGAATCAGGTTTAACTATAAAATCGGAAGCAATTGATAGTAGAGGAACTTCTTCCTTTGGGGCAGGCAATCCCTTCACTAACTGATGCATTTGTTAAGCAAAACATTACCTCACCATGCTGGACTTATGACCTCCCTTCCACCTTGGTTGTGAACCAAATCACTCACCATCATTAAAGAAAATGTCACAAGATTGACTTTGTTTGCCGGCTGTGAAGTGCACAAATGTTGATTATGTGACTGCAAGACATTGCGATGGTTGTAGACACCTCTGTTTGCAAATACCCAAATCTTGATAAAGTAGATCCCAAGATGTTGTGATGGTAGGGAAGCATCTGCCAGTTGTGAAGCAACTGATCACTTGGTGCAGAGGGATGCTGCAATGGTCATAAGTGCGAGGACCAGTCATGAAGATACTTTTTCAGTACTTTTAACTTCAAATGATTGCTAAAGAGGGTAGTCACTGAGCAAGCTGTTGAGGAAAAACCACAGCTATTGAAAATAGGCTTTACTTTTGCAAATCTGTTTTTAATACAAGGCAGAAGGCTTTACAAAATTGTATTTTACCACAGCTCTTGGCAGCCTTTTGAATAACCAAGTTATAGAATAGAATATGGTGACTCAGCTGCATACTAATCTATCCAAGCATAATTATTATTTTTTTAATCTTGCCATTCTGCCAAATAGTACTCCAGACGGCTAATAATAATTAAAATAAAGTATAAAACAACTATAAAGTACAGTGTAGAAACAAGGCGGAAAGTAGGCTGGAACAGCTGATGCAATTACAATTCTCACAGTAGCTATAAACGAATATCAGTCAAGCCAAAAACGTGACTGGATTATAGTGGATTTGCTATTGATGAGGTTTCCTAAGGAAGCGGATGATTAGCTAGGCCACTTGACCAACTGAGGAGCAAAAAAAAAAAGAGAGAAAGTCCTCTCTTCAAGTTCTTGGCAAATACAAAAGAGTACTAAAAATGTAATTATAGCAATATTCAGTTTGCCTTACACACTTTTCCAGTATTTTGTATTATTAGAAAACTTTTAGAATGTGATGATGAGGTCATCAAAGTTATAAAAATCTTTGGGTGAGGGTCTCAATCTATCTTCCTTCTCCCTGGGGATAGCAATAGCACTTAGACTTATATACCACTTTACAGTGCTTTACTGCCCTCTCTAAGCTGTTTACACAGTCGACATATTGCCCCCAACAATCTGGGTCCTCATTTTACCCACCTCGGAAGGATGAAAGACTGAGTCAACCTTGAGCTGGTGGGACTTGAACTGCCAAATTGCTGGTCATCAGCAGTCAGCAGAAATAGCCTGTAGTACTGCACTCTAACCACTGCACCACCACGGCTTATATCAATGATGCTGAAGTTGGTGGCCAGTTGTGTTTGGTCTAATTTCACATTCTGGTTTTTCCTCTATTTTAACACTAAGCCTGAATAAGAGATATTTTTAGAAATTCACTGCCCATTTTTAAATTTATTTTACTTCATTGATAATGTGTTAAATATGTTTGGGAGATATTATTAATGCAAGGCTAAAGGCTCTCCACTGAGCATCACACTTAGACCATCCCGTCTGCTTGGATATGTAAGTTGAATTCAAGGGGGAAAAAGACATATTTAGTCTAAGCTGCAGTTCTTATCAAAAACAAGGGCAAGGGATAAATCTAATACTGGAACAGATAGCTTGATAGGTTACAATATAAGGAAGTATGAAAAGTATTATATACATTTGTTGGTTTGGAAAAGGCATGTGATAAAATAACAGTTTTTGAATATTTTACAAGAAAATAGAGCTATTGGTTCCTGGATCTAATAAAAGTGATGTGTTGTGAGAATAAAACATGAATTATTTTATCTTCTAAAAATTAATTTAAAAATTATGTTTTATTGTAATTTCTTAGTTGCAAGACACAGAGAGACATTGAGTTGGGTGGCATACAAATTTAATAAATCAATAATAGTAGTAGCAGCAGCAGTAGTAGCAGCAGTAGTAGTAAAATAGATAGAGAATGGTTCAACATTTAACAGAGAATAAGACAAATTATGTGTGATACCTCTTTTGCTTAATGTATTTATGGATAAAGGTAAACTAGTGTTTAATTGGAGCCATAAATGTACATGTAAATTTTAGAGAGAATTTCAGTTAGTTATGCCTTTATTTTTACACCAAACAAAACAACAGAAAAATATCCTCATGTAAATGAGCATCTCTTTTAAAATACCTTTCCTTTAAAAAGATTGTTTGATCCACCAAGGGACACAATTAGTTTTATATTTTTTTTTTACATGCACAATTAATACTGTATATAAATAACTTTTGACATTAATTCTGTGCTATCTTGGGGACTTTATATTAACGATTGGTCCATGAAATCATGTCAATGAGCATGAAGTCATTCATGTAGTTTCCTGGGTTGTGCAAACAAAATTTGCTCTTTGTCAGTTTTGAAACCTTTCAGCCCGGAGATTTTATAGCAGTCTGTTATCGAAAATTAAGATTGGATCCTGCTTAGATTTTTGTCATCAGCCTCTTGAGTGAGTGGAACCTTCCCACAAAAAGATAGTTTTATTCCTCAAACAAAAAAAAGGAGTTACAAAGCAAACTACTTGTAAAGCAACACATCTGCTTAGGCAGTATCAAATAAATACTAAGAATACACTACTCTGACATCTTATAGCCAGAACCAAACATTTTCCGTAATGCAGGTAATTTTCGCTCCCCAAGTGCCTTGCACAGTGATGATGGTAAAAATAAAAACAACTTGCAATCAATCCTTGCATTTACAACTGTTGTTCCCACAGTCTTGTGATGACCATTTGTGTGTTTCGTAGCCTGCTTGCAAGTTAATAGAGAAGATAGAAGTAAAATTGTAAGTCACTCTTACATTATTTTTTGCTTAATGGCCACACCACTTTGCTTAACAAATAAAGAGGAAGTATGGTTATAAGCCCCTCACAACCATGTGATATTTTGCATAACAACCAAAAGGGAAGTGATGGCCAAATATGCCTTCTAGGTAAGGGCCTCAGTAGGCTAGACCCCAATAAGGCAACTGAGATAAGGAAGCTGATTTAATTTACGATTTATTCAAAATGTTTCAATTAAAACTGAATATTGCAATTATTACAAAGTTCATTCTACAAGGCTGTGAGAAGTGAGGTCATTTTTTCATTTAATAGCACTTAATGACCACCTTCCAATCCCAAGTGTGATCACTAAGCAACAACTAAGAAAGATAAGATGAAATATATAGCCTCTTGTTTGTACACACTACATGGGCAGCTGAATCTTTGTTCAAGGTAAGTTTGGGCCAGAATTTTCTTCTTCTTCTGTGATTCTAGGCCAGGGGTATCAAACTCAGTATCATTGCATCAGGGCTGTGGTTGACCTCAGGCAGGTGTGGCTGACTGGGTGGTTGTGGCCAATTGGGTGGGCATGGTCCACTGGATAGGCGTGGCCAACTTGATGCCACTCCCAAAACTGCTGGCATGTTTCCTCTTCACATTGAGTAGACCAGACTGAAGCCATACTGGCCTGATCTTGCCTCTTCGCATTGGGTAAGACCAGGACAGCCTCATGGGCCAGATCTGAGCACATTGCAGGCCAAATCCAGCCCGCAGGCCTTGAGTTTAGCACTCCTGTCCTGGGCTATCTAGGATCTCACAGCTCCTAGTGAAGACCCAAACTTTATGTGCCAACAAATCTTTATCTGAATGCACATATCTTTATCTGAATGGCAGGATAATTACAAGTCTTGCTCCTAGATCAACTGTACTCTGCTGCTCAGAATAACTTCTTGTTTCTTCCAATGATACAGCCAGCTCTGGAAGTGATGATTTTAAGTTGTACTTTGATATTTTCCAAACAATCCATAAAAACAACATGTCTAGATGACAAAAATGCCTTACAGAAATAACCCTTAGAGATACTAAAGCTTTTCGGAAGTGAAGTCACTCATTTCATGGAAAGTTAGTTCATTTGAGAATATCAGACTATAAATCTAAACAGGAATATCTGAGAATAATTTTCCATTAAGAAAGTGGAATTTTATGTCTGCATAAACATACATATCAGCCTGTTAATCCTGCCAATGGCAAAGGTTTTTATCAGATATTAGACATATAAATCAAAAGCCAATTGGGAATTTCTACTGGAGTTGAAAATATCTGATTGGGAGCCACTCAGAATGTTAAATAAAAAATATCTCAAGGGATTCCATTGGCTGAATCGATTCATATGATATTAGTAGCAGCTTCCCTTCTGTCACATAACATGCTGAATTACAGACTAGCTAATTACAGTTTATCTGGCTTGTGGTGCAAACTCAGGCCATGTAGATCTATTTTTTTAAAAAGGCAACCGTTGGTAAAGTCCAACTGATTGGAAGCATTTTTACAGATTAACAAAGTTGGAAGGTACCTTGTAGGTCATCTAGTCCAACCCCTTGCCCAAGTAGGAGACCCTACACTATTTCTGACAAATGGCAGTCCACTCTCTTCTTGAAAGCCTCCAGTGATGAAGCTCCCACAATTTCCAAAGGCAATCTAAATGACCTGGGCTGAGCTTGGGGATGGGGGGGGAGTTAACCAGTTTTCAGGCTGATTTCTGCTTGGATGAGAGACTACTACAAGACCTTAGATTTGTTGGTTAGACTGGGAAAAAACATGCAGGAAAAGGTCAGGACATACCACTTCCATATTTTATAAATAAACAAAAAATATATAGACCTCTGCATACAGTGACTAGGAGTTGAACTCAAAATAAAGAGAGTCTTGCTTTTTCTGTCCATTACAATAAATACTGCTTGAATGAAATCAGAGCTAAAATACTGTGGAATGCTGCTAGCAATGCAGAGCTCTAATTGGCAATGGGCTTTTATTTATTTTTAATTAATATTCAGATAGATAGATGAATGGATGAGAGAGACGGCGAGAAAGAGATAGATAGATAGATAGATAGATAGATAGATAGATAGATAGATAGATAGATAGATAGATAGATAGATAGGAGGGGGAGGGGGAGAGAGATAATAGGTAGATACCATATATACTGTAGATAGGTAGGTAGGTAGGTAGGCAGGCAGGCAGGCAGACAGACAGACAGATTTTATATTTATATACACACACACATACATATATATATATACACACACACACACACACACACACATACATATATAGAGAGAGGGGGGGTGGAGATGATAGATAGATAGATAACTTTCATTTATAAGATAGATATAGAGAGAGAGAGGAGAGAGGAAGGAGAGAAGGAGAGACGCACAGAGATTAAGAAGCGGGGAGAGGCAAGAGAGAGAGTGAGAGAGCCATGCAACATTGTTATGAAAGTCAGGTAACCTTCATTTATAACCCAACAACTTGTAGGGATGGAGTGGAAAAGGGCCTTCTACAATAGGAAAGGCAGAATAATTAGGTACATAATAGACCAGATAAACTAGAATTTAAGTTGAGATAGTTGCAGCCATTCCCACTAACTTCTGATGCACATTGCCAAAAAAATGAGTGATCTTCCTAAAAGTTTCCACAACTTCATCTAACAGGCACGGAGGTATAATCACTGTCTGGGGTAGATAAAAGAACTAACTGACAAACCAGCTTAATAGGTTTGAGTTGTCAGGTATTGTATAAATAACGAAAGAAAGTAGTGTCAGTCCTCAACTTACAACAATTCATTTAGTGACTGTTCAGAGTTACAAACTGCACTGAAAAAAGTGACTTATGACCATTTTTCAGACTTAAAACTGTTGCAGCATCCCTTTGGTCACATGACCAAAATTCAAATGTGTGCCAATGGGTTCATAGTTATGACAGTCGCAGCGTCTCAGAGTCACGTGATTCCCCCTTTTGAGACCTTCTGACAAGCCAAGTCAATGGGGAAGCCAGATTTACTTAACAACCGTATAAGTAACTGAACAAGTGCAATAATTCACTCAACGACTATGGAACGAAAGGTTGTAAAATAGGGCAAAATTCACTGTTTTACTTAGCAACAGAAATCTGGGGCTCAACTGTGGTCATAAGTCGAGGATTACCTGTAGTACTGAACATGAAATTGTGTGTGATCCAGATATGTTGGAATATAACGTCCATAAATCAGAACCAAAATCTTTTCAAAACAAAGATTAGCAAGAGGCTCCTTTCCCAATTTAACATAAACATAAAATAACTACACAGGATATATGATAATGGTATGTTAAGCCAAGACCAGCTTGTTAACACTAATTATTATGTTTGTTTATTATTTCATAGATACCAGAAGCAAGAAACTTCCAACACTATCACAAGTGAAAGGAAGTAATTTTTCACATACCATCTTCGACCTTTTGCATGTTGTACTCTGTTACGTGATATTGCTTAATTATGCAATATAATAAAAATAACTAATGCATGGGTATTCAACAAAAATATCAGTGCAAAAACTACAAATATTTCCCATATTTAGCTAAATCTCTAACATATTTTTGCATGTTAGTTTCAACATTGGGGTGAATGCTATGGTAATTATATGAACGTGTACTTTCTTTTACAGAATTCTTGCTCAAAACCAATAGTGGCCTATTAGTTAATTGGTAGTTTAAAATTTTCTTATAGAGATTTTTTTTAAAAAAAACTGAAAATAAAAATTAATTACTATTAATTTGCATATTAATTTCCAGAGGATTTTCTTTCTTTTTTTTTCTTTTTTGCAGTAATCTATCTCTGGTTACAATGAATATTTGAATGGAATCTCAGAAATAAACCATCTTTAATAGGTTATTATTTTTATTTATGTATCATTTTTATATGGTTACCCATCTCAACAAAAGCTTGTGGCAGTAAATTAAAAAGAAAAGCTAATAAATAATAACAAAGATATATATATACATAAGAAATATAATATATATATATATAAGAAAATAGATAGATAGATAGATAGATAGATAGATAGATAGATAGATAGATAGAAAAAGTCTAACTCACAGACGAACACTATACAGAAGCCTGATGATGGCAGATGAGATTCTGCTGAAACGTTGCTACAACTTTAAAAGCACCACTACTATGACGTGGGAAAATACCCAAACAAAGCTGAATGCCATACATGTAAGTATGGTAACTTAAACACACACACACACACATATGTGTGTGTGTGTGTGTATGTATGTATATACATATAGTGTATATAGTGTATGTATATGTATATAGTGTGTACACACACACACATGTATATATATAACTTCTAATTGTATATCCTAATTTATACATATTTTAAAATATATTAGAATATAATCCATCTTTAATTTAATCCACAATAGGTTTACAGATTTCCCAGGATTTTTTTTTTAAATCAGAACAACAATCTTGGGCTGAGAATGGCAGACCCAACTGAACTGATGTTTAACCAGAGATCTTAGTATAATTCTTCCAGGTTGCATCTAACACAAGTCAATTTCTATTCTATGCCAACATGCTTATAAAACCTACAGAAAGCACCTGCTATCTTAAAAGACTAATTCTCTGATGCATCGGAAGGAACACCCAAAGATGCTTTTTCAAAAGGCAACCAGACTCGTTTTTCCTTGAAGATGTTTTGCTTCTCAAGAAGCAAAACAAGAAGTTTCTTCAGTTCACAGTTCGCTGAAGAAGTTTCTTGGATGAGAAGCGAAACATCTTCTTCCTCAAGGGAAAAAAAACAGTCCAGTTCATTGCCTTTCTCACCATGACTGAAAATCAACCATAGAAGACAACCATGACTGAATACCCCTACTAAAGAAACCCAAGCACATATCATTTTTTTAAATGAAGTTGTTTTTTTAAATTTTAATCCGAATCAAAGTGAATGATGATTAAAAAAAATGTTTCTGTTTTATTTTGTTTTAAGTGGGCGCTACTATTCACATTCTTGAGCGCTCCAAAGCATATTTTAAAGATCAAATCCAAAACTCAGCAGAGCGTACAATGACAGTGATGAAAAGAGTAGAAAAATAAAATCTTTTGGGTAGGGAAGGGTAACAGAAAACAGAAACAAATTGTACTCTATCAGCACAAATAAATAACGGTGAGAAAACCAGTAGATTTAAACTGCACCAGCTCCTGAATGCAGTTTTAAGTCTCCTGCCTGAGCTAAAGTTGGATCATATAAAAGTTGTGTCTCTTTTGGAGTATTTTGCAATGCATTCCCGAAATCAAATAATGGGCATGAATAATGAACCAACTGTAAATTATAATGTCTCCAAGTAGGTGAGTGCCAATAGCTGAAAATAATCAGCAATGCCTGACATGAGTGATTGGTTTACTAGGGAGCCCTGTATCCATGATGAGGCCAACATCCTCTGCAGGACCACAGAACAAATCTTGGATGTGTTTCTGGACTTATCTATGCCTTTCAGGACCAAGTGGCCATTAATGGTCATTCACTGTTTCAATCACTGCCTTTCCCCAGCAGCTAGTCTGTTTCATGTTCTCCCACTACGCAGGACTTAACAAATTGCACAGTCATGGTCCTCCTTCTCTGGGGCTGTTTCTGCCCTTCTGTTTTCCCATCTGTTTCATGAATGGGTAGGTAACCCAATAACCCAGCGCTGAGAAGCCAAGAGATTGTCAATCTGCACAACATGATTGCCTCAGCGTAGGTTTCCACCACACCACCACCCTTCAATAAGGCCAAAGAATTTGAAAGAATACAATAAATTTTGTAAATAAAAATGGTAACAGTTTACAACGATTACTAGGTGCAAATAGAAAGACATACTATTTCCATAGCAAGGAAGATAAAAGCAGGAATGGTTAAATGGAATACTTTATTTAAAGAGGAAAATATGTTCTTATTTGGATATCACTTCTGGGATTTGTGCTTGTGAAGAAAAAAAAGAAACTTTGATTTTGGTTTTGTCGATTAGAAAGATTCGGTGTTACAGAAGTGGATAGTTATATATTAATAGGTAAAAGCAAAAAGTTGAGGTTGGAGTGTATTTATCTTGTACTGTGCTAAGAAGAGTTGGAAGTCCATGCCCCCTTTTCTTTCTTTTTCTCTTCCCCCTTGTATCTCACACCCCCTTTCCCCATTCCCTTTCCTTCCCTTCATTTCCTATTTTCTTTTCTTTTTTTGTATTTCATACAATTAAAAATTAAAAGGAGGGGAAAAGATTGTTCCAGCATAGATGCAGCGGCTGACTTTTCCTCAACTCATCTTCTACCTGCCACCAGTGAAGTTGACTTCCATCCATCTCCTCCTGCAGTAAATCGTGTTTTCCAACTTCTGCATGTGCCACTAGTGCTGATTGATCTGCTGTGCCCACCCCCTACCCCCCCCCCCGCTTTTCTCTAAGTGCTGATCACTGCTTTCCCATTGGGTACAACTAACTCCCCACGTTCTTTTTGCAAAACTGTAAAGAATGACATAAAGAATGGGGAGAAAGTAATGAATTACAAATATACTGCTTCTAAACAAGTGACACTATTTAGCCATAGCTCAGCTAACGCTGCTCAGCTTTACAATGCTGTGTAAGGCTTGTCAGATTTCCATCCATCGCGGCTTTGATTCCTTTTGCAAACTGCATGTCATGATTCCCCCTTTCCTGTATTGGAAAGCCACCAAATGCGGAGAGGAGAAAGGATTCTTGGCAATTGCACAGAGAGAGAACCAGCCGCACAAATTGGTGATGGAAGACTCAGGGATTGCTTGAAAGCAACCCAAGTTTCCTCGATGCAACCGTTGCAACCTTGGCATCTCTATGGTGTGTCCTGTAGGTGGGTGATGGAAAGCAGCTGCCTGCACCTGGCAGAAGACATTCCTTCTCCCACATGGTTGGAGGCTGGTGGAGCAGCTCTTAGCCTGGAAGGGCATCAGCATCATTCAGATGCCTGGATTAGCAACAGCAAGGAAGCTGCCCTAAAAACAGAGGGACAAGAGGCTGGGGGTGGCCAGCAGGGGAGGAAGATATGTCGCAAGTAGGAGAAAGGGCTGAGGGAGAAAGAATCTAAGGTATGTGTATACAAAAGTGCAGAATACAGCAAAGCCCACACCTGTTCTTCACAGATACAGATTAACAGAATTGGAAGGGACCTTGTAGGTCATCTAGTCCAACCCACCACCCAAGCAGGAGACCCTACACTATTTCTGACAGATGGCAGTCCAGTCTTTTCTTGAAAGCCTTCAGTGATGAAGCTCCCACAACTTCCAAGGGCAAGCTGTTCCGTTGGTTGATTGTTCTCACTGTCAGAAAATGTCCCCTTATTTCTAGGTTGAATCTCTCCTTGATCAGCTTCCATCCATTATTCCTTTTTCTGGCCTTCAGGTGCCTTGGAAAATAGCTTGAGCCCTTCCTCTCTGTGGCCGTCCCTCAAATTCTGGAACACTGCTATCATGTCTCCCCTGGTCCTTCTCTTCACTAGATTAGCCATGCCCAGTTCCTGTAACCATTCTTCATATACTTTAGCATCCAGTCCAGAGGTGGTATTCAGCAGGTTCTGACCAGTTCTGGATAACTGGAAGCAGAAATTTTGAGTAGTTCGCAGAACTGGCAAATATCACCTCTGACTGGAGATTTTACAGTATCCTTCCCCCACCACACCCACCAAGCCATGCCAACGGAACAGGTAGTAAAAAAAATTTGTATCCCTCTACTGCTCCAGTCCCCTAATCATCTTGGTTGCTCTTCTCTGCACTTTTTCTAGAGTCTCAATATCTTTAGAGTGTGGTGAACAAGACTGGATGCAGTACTCTAGGTGTGGTCTTACTAAGGCTTTATAGAGTGGTATTAGTACCTCACTTGATCTTGATTGTATCC
>BHEV01001368.1:0-37357 GCA_004319985.1 Emydocephalus ijimae
GAGAAAGTTTTCTGCCCATACTTACGATTAGTCGAGACCGTCTTTCAGATCCGATGAATGTGCAATTCGCTTCAGGCCTGGAGATGCACTGCTCCTTCCGAGCGGATAAGATATGGGGGCGTCGCAACGTATCCCCCTTAGGGAATCACGTCGAGGGTCACCAGAATGCATTATCTGCTGTCCCGCATCAGATGGGCTGCTCATGAAGGGGAGCACAGGAGGAAGAAAACACAGCAGGCTGGGTTTCTCGGGATGAGCGCGCCCCGAATGAATCGGAACACGTTCTTTTATTGNNATTGATATCATCCATGTTCATATTAATATATTGTAGATCAGGAAACAATGTGTGTATTCTAGATCTTTTATATAAGTTCTCAATTAACAAGACACAAAGAGTAGCAAATTTTGATAATGTGAGATATGAAAAATGTTGGCAGAAGTTAGAGATTTCGTTTTAGACAATTGGTCATTTGGATTTCAGATGACTTAATTTACACCAATAAGCACAACACTTGGATGCAGGCCTCTTGAAGCATAAAGAAAATAGGTTTCTGGACTAAACAGAGTAACTATAGGATGAATCATTTTTCTCCTTTCTCTTTGTTATTGGCAAGTCCTTTCCTTCAAAATTCTATTACCCCAATGCAAATATTCTCTCCTTGGAAACCTCTGAGCTGTTGATGCTGTCCCAAAATTTAATATTTTTTTCTGTGTGTATTACAAGTAGGAAATCAATTCATAATCATGAAATGAATCAAAATAGAATTTTCTTTAATATGAAGGCTATACATGTCATGGAAAATCTAATAACTATCTAATTCCTCAAAATGCTAGCTTTTCATTTATGTGTGTAAAGGAATGTCCATGTGAGAGCTGTGCTCAGTAGTAAAACAAATAAAGAAGCTATATTCAACTCTTAAATTATGTATTAAGGATTATGATCAGGGATGGGAAAGGACCTTTGGGAAATGAGTAGCTTTTTTTACACTTACAATACTTGCCTTTAGTTTAGCTAAGTATAGATGAATAGTTCAGCTATACATGTCCAATTAGCAGAGTTGCAGAACTGCCATCTAGAAGATTCAATTAGGTATCTCTCTAACTCCTAGTTTGTGTTGGGGGAGGGATGTTTTGTTTTGTTATTAAGCAATGCTTTATTTCATGACTTTGGTGGTCTTCTCCCATTTCATTTCCATCATGAATATTTCTCATTAGAAGCTTAATATTAATACCTTATCTTTTCAGAGAGAACAAAGGCAAAATTAAAGTAAAACTGAAGCAGGAAACACAAAGAAGGAAGTTGCTGAATAGGCCTCTTTAAACTCCTTGATAATCTTTCGGACCAGTATGATTTAACATAGGATGTCAATGAACTCACATCTATTTTAGAAGGGGAAGGGGAAAGTTCTGCCTCTAGTTTGGAGAAGCAGACAGTGGGGAAAAACTGTAAAACATTTTAATTGTTTCTTAAAGCTTTAGCTTTATGTTGAGATGACCTTTTCCCAGGTTAATTTTAATATCTACTAAGTGTTTAAGACATTGGAGAGAAGTTCTCATGAATACAATTTTAACAAAGAAGTACTTGAAACAAAAGTATTAAAATACAAAATACGTTCTATCCCATTTTTCTTACTCATTCCAAATGGATACCTCTGTAACCTTGTTTTATAAAATTGCTGATTTAAAGAAAGTAGAGTTCAGAAATGATACATGAAATGGTACATGGCTTTTATTTAGTTTTAATATCTCTAGGTATAAATAATTCAGCTCTTTCACTCCCAAGTTGTTTAGTTTTCATATCCAACAAAGGAGCAAGTCATTTTCATCTCTTCATTGTTATACAAACATTGTCAAGCACAAATTTACAGTTTCCATTAGTGAACTGCTAAATGCAATATTAGTAAATACTAGCAATGTGATTCATCAATTTTCTTCAGATTTCTGACTTCAGCATGGTTTTTAGAGTTCTATATAAGTTGTCTATTTTCTTCTTTTACGTTCATGTCATGGAATAGTCCCTGAAGTTATTTTATGATACATTCGATACCATTTTTATATTGATAATAAACCATAACCTATATAAAATTATATGATTAATTTTAAAAAAAACCTTTCAAGCAGAAAAGTATCTGAGATCTGAGTAACAATGGTAACTATTGAGAATTGACATGAAAGGTAACAGAAGCAGTGAAAATAACAAGAGTGAGAATATAATGACATATTGGAAAAAAAAAATAAAGTGGAATAATTTCTAATAGAAGGGATGAAAAAGAACACAAAAAGATGATTTGCTTGGAACAGTGTGAAAAATATATATGCAAAATTTCATCAATGTATGGAAATGCATGAAAAGGGTTGCTTCATAAAATCATGAAATGAAGAAAGAGAAGAGAGAACAAGTTGTGCAAAATAAGAATGAAATGAATTCTAAATGCAGTGGAACTTTGTTGAGGTGTCTTACTTTAGAGTAAGTAAGTCTGGTCAACAAAGTACAGGAAGTAACAAGAAGAAAAAATTTGGAAGCACAGTGTACTTTTGTTCTGTATAGCAAATGTACAGACCAAATTGCTATTTGTCAAAGGGATATTGAGAAATACATGAATGTGCAACATAAAGATTATTGCATATTTGCTGATTTAAAGAAAGTGAATGATATAAATTAGGTCTGAATCATGAAATTTGTATGTGAATATGTAGGTTTGTTGCTGAATCTGTTAGATGTGGATATCCAATGGAAGTAGTCTATATGTGAGAATAATACTTGTCTGTATGATAAACAGAGACAGAGAAACAGAAAGAGAGATAAGGGTAGTGAAACTGAGCTGTATTTGAAAGACAACATTGGTTTTGTGTGTTTTTCTCTGTTTGAACAATATATAAATAAGTAAAGAAAGATCAGTACTACAAGGATGAAACAGGAGCCTTAATCTTGTTTGAATTATGATATCTACCTTTGGGAAATTCTGTAGTCCAAAGATCAACAAAATCAATCAAACTTCAAAAGGAAGATCAGTTATGTTAGTTTAGAACCAACTGAAAAAAATAAGAATCAAATATACTTTGCAAATGAAATAACTTTTATAAGTTTTTCACAACTAATAAGACAACTAAGTAGATTAATTTTAATTTTTTTTCAGGTAGGAATTTCATTGTATTTGCAAGAATATAGATAATTTGCAGAACAGTTTATCTTCTATACTCAAATAAAATTCACTTTTATCTCTTTCATTTAAAAATATTATTTTTGCAATATGAACAATATTTACTATAGATAATTATAGGGTATTTAAATGTGATCAAATAATCATGCAACAAAGAGCCAATAAAAACAAATATTTTCACAATTTTCATTTTCCTCATCAAATGTTTTATGTTCAATCATTATCATCCTTCAGATTTGTTGGATTCCACCTACCTTTATAAATGATCATTGTAAATGATTGTCCTAGATCATAATATTGTCAGGCTCAAGCAAACAGGTCCACATTGGAAGAGTTCAAGCTGACTACTTTATTGTGTTCTACCAATCTGTCCAGATTGCCTTCCCTTGGGAATAAACAGATAAAGTTCCAAGGAACTAGAGGCAGGAGAGGCCAGATCTAAGTCTCCTGTGACTGCAAGGAGCCTCAAGGTTAGTTCCCCAGTTAATCTCTCTTCCTTGCCTGTCACAGAGACTGAGCTAGAAGGAGCAGTCAATCAGGAAATTAGTTTGGAATCATTACATGAGCATGGCCCATGTGCAAACTGCCACAAACAGTGCACTGACACAAATTGCCAAATCCTATGAAATTGGTATAATCAATAAAATAGATAACTGAACTCTGCACATCTATATCTGGTTGTTTATACCTGACTTTGCCTAGGTGGAGTTTCCCAACAGATTATTACAATAAAGTATCTGTTAAAAAGTATAATTTCTTCACCTTTGTAAAGCTACAGAAAGTTTATATGACTATGTGACATTGTCATTTGAATGAAAACTATACTTTTTCAATTAAGAAATATTGACACTAATATTGACAGATTAAATGCTAAAGACTGAAAACCAATTACAGGTCCGAGGAATCCAAGATATTACTATTCCACATCTCTTTAATTTTTAGCTGATTGAGAAAATGGGAATAATCTATTCCATATTACTGTTCATTTGTCATTATACACTAGAAAACCTTTTCCTATTTATTATTAAACTTCATTAGAAACTTATTTCAACAATTAATTCAAACTCTGTGCACTGAAAATGGCTCATTGCATTATTGAGCAATAAAATCACATGTATTAATATTGATTCAGGATAAATCAATCATAATAATATATAACTCATATTTTTATATAGATATATCCTCTAGAAATTGCATTTTTTTTGAAGTTATAAAATTAATTTGTAGGAGTATTTCTTGTGAATTGTCATCTCCTTTTTATGACCCTGTAATATCTTACAGGGTGGAGTCAGTTGCCCAACTTTTTTCCCCTTCACTAAACTGGGGGTGGGCCCATGAGCCGCAGGTTTGACAACCCTGGCCTAATACAAGGTACACATTTTGCAAATGGTATTTAATGGTATACAGATTTTAAGTGCACTTCTTTCAGAGCCTGATGTTTAATGTTTGTTTAAATATACATTTTGTGTATTTTTGTAGTTGCAGGTCACATGACCAAATTCTGAAAGGTGGAGATTTTGATGTTCACATTTGTTTCAAATTCTCCTATATGTACAACAGGTTCCCCAAAGAAACATTTTTACTTCAGCATTGTCATAGATTGACCTTTTCATCAATCCCTACTTTAGTTTTAGAATTTAAAATTATACTGAAATTACAGATTATTTTTGCTGAACCTTTGTACATTGCTGTGTAAGTGAAAACAGCAAAACATAATCAGAATGATTACAATTTTATTTCAAATTAAATAATACCCTCCTTTAAGATTGTTGTTAATGAAAATAATGTCAACATTTTTACAAAGATACCTGCTGTACATTGATACTTATAACCTAATTTGATTTAATATCCATAAATAATATTTTGGGGAAAAATCCAGTCTAGCTGAACTGTTTTTATTGCTTATATTTTCTTTTTAGTAGCTCGTCTGACACTGGATGTTTGACCCCTGCTACCATAATAGCTGCTAATGGAAGTTTCACTTCATGCAATGATAAGATAGATTTTTGGCAGCTGTGTGAGATTATGAAGAGTAAGAACAATCTCAGCTGAAATCATAAAAAAAGAAGACATCTGTAGCTTTAGAGCTATTCATCTGGTTTTCATTAAACACCAAGCCTAGATTTATTAAGAGGCATGCCAAGAAACTGAAACTGATAGGCCTTTGCTCTTGGAATAAGTAGTCTAATATCACACTGATAAATTCTGCCATTAAATAATTTTTGATATTTTGTATTCTATGCAGACTATTAATTGTCCACAAAGGTACTGGTTTAATCCAAATTGAACTCATATTCTTAAGATAGCAGTAATGATCTAGTTTCCTGCCAAGGACATGGGGTGGGTTTGCTTTAAGGACAAAGGTAGGTGTGCTGGATTCATGATTTCTTTTCATGTGGAAATATCAGCACTTATAGTGAATGCAGTTTTGTATATAAAATTAGAATTGTTGATTTGTTTATAGTTAATATAGTAAAATATTATTTTATTATTTTTATTTTCATAAAAAACATCTGTATTTAAAATATCCTTATTTAAAGGCAGACCAAATTATTGAAGAATCACCAATCCCAATTTGTACGTGTGAGTTATTAAAACTGATAGAATTAGGTCACTACTACAGTAGCATCCAGTTTTTGGAATATTCCTGTCCTGGGATCTAAAGGAGCAATTGTGATATATTTAGATCACATTCTATTCAGTATAAGGATTGAGTTTATGATTCAATTCAATTGTTAAAATTCAATTGCACATTATTTGGAATGTTTGAGAAAGCAATCATTACCTGAATATAAAGCAAAGCACAGCACTCTCTGTTAACACCTTCCATATCATGAATAAATTGAAAATATTTATGAACTAAATAGTCATCTGTCAGTGTGATGAATCTGAGTCTGTAATGATTTTCAAATAGTTGGCTTATCAGAAAGCTTAGGCAAGAGAATAAAGACATTTTTTTCCTCATCTGAGTGTAGTCTTTTCAGATAAAATGAACTAGAAGCATTTGGCTGTGGAAGACTGCCTTTCAGGAAAATTCTTCAAACATCAAAGATCAGGATATAAATGGGATTCCATTTTGTTCTTCTACATCCTGCAGAATAGTGATGGAATTTAAAGAGAGTACTTCTGTTCTTTGAAAACAGTCAAACTATTTTTAAAAGACAAGATAAAAGCTTTATTGGAAAATTTACAGAATTATGAATTGCTCAATCAAATACAAATCTTAAAAAGCTGTCTTGTAATTGTACACAAACATATTAAATCAATTGTTGTAGTTAAAATATCTGAATATATTTTAATATTTGTAGGAAGAGAATATATGAATGCAGATTATTTATCAACCTCTCTCAGTGGCTTGACTAATGTTTAAAAAAATCTACAAGAATAAACAAATCCTTAGAATAAAACCTAAAGCAGTAAAATCCGTTTCGTCCTGATTTTGAAACATTTCTATAATTGTTATGAAAAATATGAATCGTTCATTTTCCAGAAGAAAGATAAGATGATTTCTCAAGGGCAGGAATTTCCTTTAATTGAGACCTGATGAAAAAGTTCTCAATAATCGCCTTGCTCCGGGCCACTGCAGCCACCACATCTTTTCTCCAACTTTGGGAAAGTTGGCTACCATCAGATATTATCCACATTGTTGAGCCATTGATACCATCTTGAACCAGGGACACATGATTGAAATTTGTACTCACTAATGACTTAGTTTAACAATGGTAACAAGGAAGAGCAGAAATGCTGTTACTAGGTAAAATTTCAGTTTTGGTTACCACCAATAAACAAGGACTACTTCTATGTGCCAAGGCCTAACAAAATGCAAAACGAAGCAGTCACTTTTCACAATGGATAAGGATTAGTTTTCAAAATGGGTCCAAAGTTCTATTGATGCCTTTCTGCTCTTAACAGCCTGAGGCACATGTGTTCCAGATTGACCTGCAATCTTGGCTACTGACTCTGTATGAACCATATTGTATGCATTACATGAGACAATATGCTGTAATTGATCACATAGCTGCCACAAAATACAGTGCACTGAATGATGAAGAGTAGAAGCACTGTTGCTACTGAGGAAGGGGCACTTTCAAAAGAATAGCCAATTCTTCCTCTCGGTCAAATAATAGTTCTCTTGAACTGACCTAAATATATTGATATGTGGGTTGGCATTCTTTCAGAAAGATCAGAGAGTTAGTAAATAGATGATATTTTTATTGTATCCCAAATTTGTTAAATTAAACTATACCTTTTTAAATGCAGATGCAATTGAATTGTATGATCTTCTACCAAGCAATACTAGAAAATACTGAGAATTAAACTTTAAACTTTATTGATTATTATATGATCAATATAGCGAAAGCTGGATGTAAAATTCTAGTCATTTTTTAGGAAGAAAAAAGCAGAATTAAATAGCCTTGGGAAGATTATAAATAACTTTCAGAAGAGGAGTTTCTATTTGCTAATGACAGCTCTATTAATAAAATAGTTTATGTTATATAAATACTGCTTCTGACTGTTCTCTTCATTACTGCTACAAGTGACTGCTGACACAGAATGAATAATTAGTGATATGGGGCACAATCCATTAGGAATGTCTCCCAAGCTAAGCCTCTGTGTAATGAATGAGAGTTCTACACATGCATTTATCATATTTCTCCCTCAGTTGCTTTATTTCTAAATGAAAATAGTCAAATCTTTTTTTCTGTCTTCAAAATAATGATGGGAATCTATTCAAGAGAGTTCAGAACATCCAATTCATAATCTGCAACTTTTGTGAAATCCTATGAATTTATTGTCAGGAATAGGCCATAAGAATTTGTTACTGCTATATTTTACAGCTGCAGCCAATTCCATTGGCTGTTGATAAACTTCTAAGTTAAGTTCAGTAAGACAATAATTATCTTGACAGTCTATATATCCCTTCCTCCTTTAGTTCTGCAAGAAAAGCATAGCTCCCAGAATTGACTTTTCCAGAAACAGAATATTGTCCTAGGAAGTTCGTTGAGCACCAGGAGACACCACCACAAATAGGGTTAGTATTACACTTTGCTCATAAATGGACAATGTTCCCCTTCTAATATATCATTAAAAAGTGGCAGTTTCCACATGGTTTTCTGATGGGTTCCTTTTGATGATACTCACTTCTACGATGCATAATGAAATTAGGCAAGAAAAGTATTATTTCAGGTTTCAAACTACAATTACATGTAGACATTCTTTCAAGATGATTTTTTTATTGTTTTATATCTATAGACAAGACTGAGGACTCTTCTAGCTGCATCTATAATAAACTGTGTAAACTACTAGGCAGTGGCTGTTTGCCTCTTCTTTCTCTTACACATAATATCTGGACTGAGTTGCATCCTACTCCTCTGGAATGCACTCCTTCTGGCAATCCACTTCCTTACTACATTCTGATAATATATTTAAATAATCGAAACAGAGTTGTAATTGTTTTAAATACATGTTATGTGAACTTTGGGTTATGTTGCAACATGAGTCTTGTTAATAGCAGTAGCAATAGCACTTACATTTACATACCACTTCATTGTGCTTTAGAGCATTCTCTGAGCAATTTAGAATGTCACCATTTTGCCCTCAACAATCTGAGTTCTCATTTTACTATCTGAAGGATAGAAGGCTCAGTCAACCTTGAGCCCATCAGGATCAAACTCCAGACTGTGGACAGAATTCTCCTGGAATACTGCATTCTAATCACTATGCCAACATTATATGATCAATAGCCATACAAAGGTTTTCCAATATTTTTGATGCCACATATATTGATTAAATATATTGCAAGGAAATGAATAGTACTGGTACTTGCTTTATGTTTTGTAAAAATAATTAAAAGAGAAATAATTTAATAAATTAAGTTCACAAGGTTTCTCTGTAACTATTTGGTTAATTTAAAATATTTAATACTATAAGTCTCCAAATGTTTTCAAAAGAAGCTAACTATATTTTTAACAAACTGCTTTCTACTGTATTAATATTGACTTTTTGTAAAACTATAAAATAGCAGAACTTTCCTTTATAATTCAAGATATGGGGGTGGGGGGAGAGAAATAAAGATTAATAGTTCATTCCATCATGAAATCTCACAGAGATGAATGATGATATTATGAGTAAAAAGTAATGTCTTTCAAATGAAGTGTGCTTGCTGAAAAAGGAACCAAAAATAGTTGTGAAATTAAAGTAAAATGCAGTAATTATCCTAAACAGGAAAAAATGGTGATAAATAGATGATTAAAGATTGGAGTAACAAATATTAGAAAGTATAGAATCATCTGATCAGAGATCAAAAATATTCAATTTAAGCAATTAGAAAAACCCAATGATTTCTATTAGGTAATTCTTTTTTCTTGGAAGACTGGTTTTTTTGTTAAAATATAGTGAATCTAAACTTTAAACATTAACTTAGCCACTTGGAAGCTGTTATTTCCATAGATAGTTCTTACATAGGATAATATTTAAAAGACCTTAAAGGTCTTGATAGAATAGATATATTAATCTTTCTATTAGAATTGTCTCCATCTTCCATCTAAATGCCATATTTGTTGTATATCAAACTAGCCACTTGACTTACATTTGGAGTGCAAAAACCTTACTGTAGGCCTATGGGAACAAGTTATTGAAAAGTTGGTTTAGGGAAGCCTTGTCTAACTTTAGAAAATTCTTAACAAGCTATGAGATCATATCTCTCCTTTCCTGCACATCCTAACAACCATGGCTATTACAGTTTAGAAAGCAAGGTTAACTATTCCCAAAGTAAAAAGTAAACATAAGGCTGACAATTTTTTTTTTTTTTGAAGCTACAGTCATTGATACAAAAGATGTATCTAGATTCTTGGGCACATTACATTTCCAACAGTTTTTTTTTCTGAAATTACCTGAAACATCAAATAACTATCTACATGATGTAGTCCAGGTGTGATTGATCTTCTAAGTTTAGATCTCCTATTTCTTTTTCAAAACTATGCTCGCATTCGGATACTTTACCCTGCTCTCCTATTTCTAATAAACTGTCTCAAATTAATAAGATAAGGAAATATCCATGTAGAAGCCAAACCTACATTTAACTCTAAGATAATATAAACTATGACAGTGTGATGGCTGAAGAACTGTAGCAGTTAAATCTTTTCACCACCATAATGTCCATGGGTACTAACGGTTAAGACAGATATACAAGTATTCTGATAGTATAAGTTTGGATATACACAAAGTATATATTTATATTCCTAAAAGATAAGTAAATTTTTCAAACAATTGTAATAGCTTTGGGTAGTAATATGATTCAAATTGACCAGATAAAATCAGTGAAACTTTAAAAAGTGTTTAATTTGAGATGATTCTGCCAAGAAGCACTAATTTTGTTTAATGTACTACTTACTGTTAATTCCAAAGACTTTATATACAAAGTCTTACTGTATTATCAGTTCAAGACTATTACAACCACATGCCATTGATATAGCACACAAACCAACTGAAGCCCTTCAAAACATCTTAAGTAAACCAAAAGACCAAGTAGCCCAAGAAGAAAAAAAAAACATGAGTTGTACAACAGCATAGAGGGTAAGGACGATGACAGCCACTGTGTAGGACAGAATAAGAGGACTAGCTGAGTACATCTGTAAACACCAACTAGTAGTCAGAAAACACAGTGAAAACTCTTTAATCTCATGATACTTGGACAGACTCAACCATAGATTCAACTGGGAAACTATAAAAATCCTATACCAAGATAAATCCAAAAAAATTATAGAAGCTTGATGCTCAGAAAAATCAGCCATAGACTCATAGATATTTATTTATTTATTTAGTGTATGTCAAATACATGGACTTATAGTGGTTCACATGTTATGTTGCTTGGCTGCTGTGGTATTTTAATTTTTGTAATGTTTATAATTATTTTTATTTTAAACGTCCGTCACTTGTTTAGATGATGACCATATAAAGTGGATACATTTTTTTTAAAAAAAACTCTATTTTCTACCTTCTGGTTTTCAGACAAACAGAATATACATAAATCTGCTTGTTCTGTATATTAGCAGTAGGAAGTGAAAGTCATGAAGCTAAGCATTCTATAGTCCTAGTAACCCATATTTCATATTGCAAGATGGTGGTAGGCAATTGCTTCAAATCCTCATGCTCAATTTGAAGTTGAATGTTCTTAATTAAAAAACTATGCCTATTCATAAATGAATTCCATTGTATTTAATGTGACCTAAGTTTCTTACCCTGCAATCATATAATTAAGTATATTAAATTTATTGTTTTTTTTTAACTCAATATTCAGCGTGAAATATGATGACCCTGTGAAAAAGTCTACCCTTTCAGAAAAAAAATACAGAATAATAAGCAGAAATAACAGTTGACACTTTAGTTCTGGCAATAACACCAGTGTTAATAAAGCTCAAGTGATAAAGTCATTTTAGTAATCTTTTAATGAACACAACAGGTTTGTACCTGTTTTTCATCCAAAGACAGCAGCCTTTATCTAGCATGAGAAGATTGTGTGAGAAAAAGAGGCCCACCCACAAAAGAGCTATTGTCACTTCTATACTTCTTGTAACAACTTCCTTTTCCAAATCATACCCTTTCCAGTCATTTTAGTTTGAGATGGAACATAACAACTATAATATTTATAACTAGGTAAATCTTTTATTATATAACTTCACTGGCAGCTTATAAACCAAAGTGTTGATGAATCTTAGGATGAATAGAATGGAATTATTACAAGCAATGGAGGAGCCAAAAACAGCATTCCTGTTTATGTTGAATAATATTTGAACAAGATTTCAGTCTTCAGGCCTTGTTCAATTAATCTTCTAATACAGATTCTTTATTATTTCTACTTTAGCTCTTGTTACTGATGTCCAAAATGCAACATTTAAAATTAACAATACCTTATGCCTTTTTATTATTTGATATGTACTGTGTGTCATGTTGCTGTATAAAAGAAATATTAATAAAATATACAGCATATAGGATACAAACAATAATAAAATAATAAGAAAAAATATTAATAACATTATTCATCATTAAAGAACCAAAGAAAGACCTAAAGAAATATATATATATTTCTAAAATCAGAGAAAATGTATCGAAATGCAACTTTCAAGACAAAACTTTCCACAGCTTAGAGATGACACTTTCTCTTATGTTTAGAGGACAGCTTGAAACAATCAAAAGTCTTTGGAAGAAACTTTCTTTGGAAATTCTAATACCTGGAAGGGTTCATGATAAGAGAAAATATCAGGTCCAAGAATAGCACCATAAGTTGTCCAGGAAAACAAGTGAAACTAGAATTTAGAAAACATGACAGTCATGTAATCCAAGAATTTAACTTCAATAACTTTTCAAAATTATTTCCATATAGAATGCACTACAATAGTGACAATAAAGAAGACAAGCTTGACATAGAAACATGCAGAGTTTGTTCCCAAGACAATAGAGGCTAGACCTTTTTTTTTTTTTTTTGAGATCCTTAACATCCAAATAATGTTCAGAAGTGCTTAGACAAACATTTCCATGGACTGTGAGAAGCAGGAAGTCAAATATTGAAATCAGACTTGAAAGATTCTGTTATTGTAGCAAATCGTAATAAAAGTAGTTGTAGACATCCTGTGGAGTTGTTTTCATGGTCTGGTCTACTTAGTGGGGGCTGACATTAATAACTGATACTAAGACTGTTGTGAAGCCTGATTGGGTGCAGAAATGTTAACAGCCTGAACAATAGCAATAATTGTGCAAATGCATTTCTGGCTATAGCTGATATTTGGGACTCCAACTAATTTGAAGATCAAAGGGAGAAAAATCTACTCTTTCAAGGATAACTTATCACTTCCAGAAAAGACTGAACCTTTGCCCTTAAATCTGATTTTCAAAGACCAGCAATGCAACTGTCTTACTTAATGTAGCTCATTATTGAATTTAGCAGCTATTAATAGCTTCCTTGGAATCAGCAGTAGCACTAAAGTAGAATGTGTTTTTTATTCCATTTTATTTGATACCCTTTTCTGTTCTGAGGCCTGGTATTTTTTAATGTATTCATAAATGATTTGGAAGTAATAAAATTATGAAGAATAAGATTAAATGTGTGAATTATATATTCTTAAGCAAACAATTTATACAAACATACATAGTATTACATTATATACAATATCTGTGATAAAATATATTATTTTTCTCTCTCTTTCTTTCATTTTTATATTAAAATCCAATTAGCATACTCTGACCTGCTTTTTCTTCAAAATCTCTATCATTTTACCATTAGCAAATTTGATATTTCTTTGTACTGGCATTAATAAAGCAGTTAGAAATAGTAAATCCACTGAACCTTGATATTATAGTAAATCATTCACTATTCTTTATGTAGGAATTTGTAATCAAGTGTAGATCCACTTACCTATTTGGCACACATTTTTCCATTGTCCAATTTGTTTTTCTTAACCTTGTATAGCTGCCCAGAAGCTGATGAGCTGTTAATATCTGCCTTGTGTTTTCTATGAATCTCATATGCTATTAATAATTATTGTTCAAGCAAAAGAAATTCCTCTTTCTTTAACTATTTTTCTTTTGCCTTTCATTTAATGATTATGCATAGATTATTAAGAATCTAGGGACACGGTGGTCAGTGGCTAAGATGCTGAGATTGTCGATAAAAAAGATTGGCAGTTTGGTGGTTCGAATTCCTAGTGCCATGTAACGGAATGAGCTCCCATTACTTGTCCCAGCTTCTGCCAACCTAGCAGTTTGAAAGAATGCAAAAATGCAAGTAGAAAAATAGGGACCACTTTGATGGGAAGGTAAAAGTGTTCCGTGCACCTTTGGCATTTAGTCATGCCGGCCACATGACCATGGAGATGTCTTCCCAGCATTGGCTCTTCGGTTTGGTAATGGAGATGTGTACCACCCCCTAGAGCCAGAAACGACTAGCACGAATGTGTGAGGGGAACCTTTACCTATTAAGAATCTATTATATTTTATTTAAATGCTTTCTTCTTTTTAAAAAAAGAACTTTATCTCACTAATTACAGAAGTAGTAAATAAATACATTAGAAACATTTTCATACATCATAAATATCACCTGTAGATGACAGGTAAGGATTCATTAAAAATACTGGGGTTTATTATTTTTTGAGGGAAGTGTGAGGTATATAGGCTTGACTGAACATCTATGGGTATACTTTTACCTACTACATGCATAGTCAAAAAAATACCAGAACAACTTCTAAGAGTTGCTTAATGTATGTTATGATTGATGCTAAGCATCATAGTATTTTCCCCCAATGGATTTTAAAAACACAACTAACAGCAAAGTATATAATCATTATCAAGACTGCAACTGTAACAATCTATGCGAAAGTTTTGGTATAACAGATATAATAGAAAAATTGGGGAAAAAAGCTACTAGAAAGTGACTTGGCACAATAGTACAAATTGGAAGGATGTATAGAGTGAGATGGTTAAAGCAACTGAATGTACCTAAAAGGCTAGTGTTTTAGCAGATAGAAGAATAAGCTTAATCCTCTCCTCTCCTCATGATAATTGGTTCTTTGAAGATGGTATTTCCATTGGGAAAAAAATATTTCCATGGATACTAATGGTAGTTCAGATCTTAATCCCATTTAGAATTAAATTCCAGTGACTTCAGTGAAACTTTCTTCTGAGAAAATCATTCTGCAATATTTCAAATGTTTATGTGGGAGTAATTGTCATTAATTTTACTTGGACTTATTTTTGAACAAAGATGAAAAATTTGTACAATTATGCTTTTCAGCTTGCACTTTATCCTGTTCAAATACAGTATATAATATACTGTATATACGAAACATATAGTATACTAATATACTAAATATAGATGAGTATTCAGAAGAAAAATATATGCATCACGTTAAACTGAAACATATAAAACTACAGATGACCTTGACTTTTCTAACAATATTTAATAATAGTAGATGTTTAATGGATGCCAGAAAGAATGTATGAACAACACTTTATTTATTTCCAAACTGGAAACAAATTCTGCAAAATTTATCAAAGAAAATTTATCAAAGATTTATCTTATATTTCAGGATTTTAGCATGTTATTATACCATGCTATTCCATACAAAATACTGTTCACAGAATGCACTTTTTTCAGGAAACTTCCGGTTTGCCGGCTTCGGCAGTGGCAGGGATTCGTGATCCTGTGAGATCCCTGCAGCACTAGCCATCTTGGTGCCTCCAATCTTGACGGGTCTGGAGGCTAAGGCTGCAGAGGCAGCCGAAGACAGGGGGAGCCGGAGAGGGGTTTGGGGGTGATGTAGACCCCCTCCCCAGCTGGCAAAACCCCCTTTTCTCAAGACGGTGGAGTGGTAGTCTGTAATGGCCGCCACAAAGAAGCCGGCAGCTGGGTAAGACTGAGCAGGAGGAAGAGGGGAGAAAGTTTACAAGAGAAAGTTTTTTGGCTGACCCAGGACTTTAAGAGACACCTAACATCCTGAAAACTATGCCTATTTTTGAACGATACTTTGTTTCCAAAGGAGAATCTCAAGCTCCAAATTTGAGGTGCTGAAAGGGAAAGTTTACTCTCCTTCCCTATGGAATCAACAAATGGCCATTGAGAAACCTGTCTTTTTATAAAAGGTAAAAACTTGGCTTCTTGTTATAAGTGGGAAGGGAGAGGACAAAAAAAAAATATATTAAGATCTTGCTGGAGGAGATACCTTGAAGATTTTGAGACTAGAAATTAATTGCAATAAGGCTTTAAAATATAGATTGGGCTTTTTTTCTTTTCCCTTCTATTGATATCACCCCAGGAAGAGAAAGTGAGAACTTTGTGCTTTGTTTGGATTGATTGATGTCTCTGGGACTTTGGGGAACTGTTCTAACTTTTGAAACATCTTGGTTGTTTTAAGAAGAAGAATAAAGAAAAGATTTACAATGGCTTTACCTGTTGATGAACTTAGAAAGGAACATGGAAAAATAAAAAAAGAAGGCAAGGACGCTGTGAAAGAGGCCTTCCTTTTTTTAGAAATGGCGCTTGCTATTTATCAGCAAACACAACAACAGATGGAGGAAACAGAAGAAGAAGAAGAANAGAAGAAGAAGAAGAAGAAGACGCCATCTTCAATGAATCTCAAAACTTAATTAAGAAAGAGAGGAAGGAAAATGAAGGACTTAAGACTTAAAATACCACCCAAGAAAGAGAAAAATAAGATGCAAAATCAACACAATGTTAGTAAGCAAAAGAAAAAAGGAATATAGCAGAGAGGGGAAGCTAAAAAGGCGGAAGGTGGGGGGGGGGGGAAAAAGGCCAGGTGGGATAAGAAAGAAAGGGAAAAGGGGGGGGGAGCCACAAAGGCATGAAACAAGATGGGAAAAAAGGAATTTTTTTTAGGGATAAAGGGTAATGTATAATTTCTTTTAAAAAGAAGATTCTGCAAGGTACATAAGATGGTATTGTAGTATTTGTATTAGAAATAGAAAACTAGAATGTTATAAGAATTAATAAAAGATTAAAATATTGAAATGTTTAGTAATGATAGACTTCAAAACTTAACAAAATATTAAAAGGAATGTTAAAAATATTGATTTTAATTGAAGAGTTTAATTGATTGTTGTATTGATGTTACTGTAAACTTACTATTGTAGCATTTGTTTTTGAAATAGATAATTGGAATGTTACAAGATTTAACATTTAGATCTATTATTTAACTATATTAATCATTTTGGATTTATTATTCTTTCCTCTTTTTAAAAGTTAGCTGGTAGAATGTACTAAGCAGAATCAGATTGGGAAATGGGCGTTATTCTAAATATTAATTTAGGGGGAGGATAGAAAGGCATCATACTCTGATCAGTGATTTCAGGAGAAATCTCTCTTTTTTGGTAGGGAATGAAATAAATGGATAATTTGGAAAGAATGGATAAAACATACAAACATAATGATTTAAATTAAAATGAATTAAATAAAATAGAATTAAGAAGAATGAAAAGCGGGGAAAAGTTATATAGAAGATATAGAATGGTAAATAAAATAGGTAATGGTATATAAGGTGAGCACGAAGCTAACTGAAGTCCATATAAAGAGAGGTAATCTGGGCCCAAACTACTTTCTTAAAAGAAGTTTTATTATTGTGTGTTTTGTGTGTTCATGTTTGTTTGAGAATTCATAAAACCTTGGAGGAACGTTGGATGAGAATAATGGTAACCAAATCAGAGAGAAATGTAGATGACAATTATAAATTGGATAAATATAGGGAAAAATAATAATAATAATGAAATTGAATGAGTAAAGAGAAATAATGAGAAATTTGCTAAGAGATATGGTGTAAAACAGAACTATGTTGTATGAAATAATGTCTTATTCGACTTGTAAAATTTATAATGGAAAGAGGGTTTATGTATTCAATGGTTAATGATGATTTGTTTGTCTCTAAAATTAATAAAAATTGTTTCAAAAAAAAAGAATGCACTTTTTTCTTTAACTTCTTATTATTTTGTATTGGTTATCCATTGTTTAAAATTTTTTGTGGTTTGAAAAATAGATACCTACACATTTGTATTTATGTATTGTTTGTGTAGCTTACCTTTTCTCTAAGAAGTTAAAGTTCCACGCACAACACTCTTAATTTTGTTCAAAGTCCGCTTCTGGCAGCAATATCACGTTGAAATGAATTAAACAGGATTTTGTATGGGAACTCTAGGAATTTAACTGTTATATGTATCAATTCTTGCATCAGTAGCTTCTGTCCTTATTCTTTAAAACAATTACAACAATATACTGTATGTTGCTTTTAATTATACCAACATGTACAATGTTGAACACTCCAATGTTTTTCCTGACAATTAAATGTTATTTTTACCAATCTATCACAATAAAGGTATAATCTAGGGGCTCCTCCTGGAACCAAAATCCTGCTGGAGAGCAGATGGTAGCCATGGCTAGGGAGAGCATTTTGAAACCTTTGGAGTATGTCTTTCCTGGACAAGGAGTCCCTGATCAACATCACTCATAATCACCATAATATTAGGCAGGGGTGGGATTCAATTTTTTTAACAACTGGTTCTGTGGGCATGGCTAAGGTGGTAGGGCGTGGCTTGGTGGTCATGTGACTGGAAGGTGTGGCCAACTCAACATCACTCACATCAAGGCATGCATCTCCTTGCCTGGCCTCTCATGACTGTGGGGATGCTGCAACCATCATAAGTGTGAAAAATGGTCATAAGTCACTTTTTTCAGTGCCATTGTAATTTTGAATGGTCACTCCACACAATCAATGTACCAACAAAGGAAGGAAAAAAACTCCAGAGAAGTTCCTGAGACAGGAAGGTTAGTCCTGCCAAGTATGTAATAAGGGTTAATGGAGAGGCAGTTTCTGTAAGCTGCCTTCCTTACAGGATTAGGCCAGTAATTTTCTAACAACCAGTTCTCCGAATTGCTCCGAATTGTTAAAAAAAATGGTTCTAGTGAATAGATACGAACATGTAGAATCCCACCCCTGAAATTAGATGGCTGTGACCTTGCTGGGCTGTCTTATGTCCCTAAGAATCTGGGTCTGGATCTGAGGATTTAAATGTGTGAAAGATCTCATCTTCTGGCCAAATTAGTAACTTCTGCTTGTGACATATTCTTTGGCTGCCTGTATTTTAATTTTACATTTGTGATGGCATTGCTTTTAATTTATTTTAAAATTGCTCATTGCCTAGAGTCACTTGTTGAGATGAATGTACATATAAATTAGACAAATAAAGAAATCATATTAAGATGTGTGAACTTCAGCATTCAGAATTGTTATCAGTAGTCATATTTACTGAAAACAGTTATGAACTGAAGATGTACACCTAAAGGGCTAGATGGAATAAAACTGATATATTTTGAAAGACATAAATACAGTTAGGCTGCAAAGTTTGCTAAGATAAGAAAAGCATAACCATTTTTATGTGGTTCTTTTGCTTAACAAAAGTCCACCAATTGGCAGCTGTCAACAGTAAAAATTCTTTTTTTTTTTAATTTAAATGAAATCCCTTAGCACATTAGTAGCCTTGGGCAGTTAATATATCTTTGAAATAAATGTGTTTGTAGGGATAGACTTTTTCCCTTTCACACACTTATGTTGGCTCAGTGTTGAGCACTTCATAGCAGTAGTAAAAAAATGTACCAAATTCTACAGCAGGCATCAGATGGGTTACTGCCAATTCTTTGAGATCCAAATATAAATAGAACATAGAACAGCATTGTAATGGCCAACCCTTAGGCATAGGCATCTGTCTTATAGCATGCTTGGTAAAGAGTGTTTGGCTTGGACTACTTCCATCACATGTGGTTGCTGGAAAAATGAAAAATCAGGAAGAACAATGTTGGATAGTCAATTTTAAAGTGTGTAGCCTTTCCAGTCTTCAGGAAACTGTTATCCTATTTATTCTCACAGGAATTTTTTTGCAGAATACTTTATTTTCTTGTGCTTCTGAAGATACAAATCTGAACCTTGGAACAAATTTATAGAACATACATTCACAATCCTTCTTCACCAATTAATCTGAAAGAACTAGTCTGCATAATGTCATGCAGAAGAACTAGACTTGAATTTTTTTTTTATCAGTTATGTATTCAGTTTTCTTGGTAATTTTAACATTTTTGACTATTCTGGGACTTTATTCCATAGAAGGCTAGAAAAGCAGGAAATGTGGAATGAAGGGTACAGGGAGTTCCCCTTCTGTGAGCATCAGATAACTAATTATAGCAGTAAAGTGTTACTTTGAATAGCGAGGTGGACAGCATAACAGAT
Organism: Emydocephalus ijimae; assembly: GCA_004319985.1. NCBI lineage: Eukaryota > Metazoa > Chordata > Lepidosauria > Squamata > Elapidae > Emydocephalus > Emydocephalus ijimae. Next base: position 19,940 of record BHEV01001368.1, read on the forward strand.
AAATAAAATAAAGGGTCTTGATTTTATTTGTATTTTTCTCCCAATCACATTTTAATAAGTATGCAAATAACATTTCAGTGTGGAAAATGTTTCCCAGCCATCAAATGGTTGTCATAACATAATGTTCACAATTTTGGGACTTGTGACTTGTCATCTTTTGCAAAGTGTCACAAAAGCTTTCTGTAAATAAAGGCAAAATATTTAATTTTAATTTTAACTGAAGGGCCTCATGAAGCACGGTCAGTAGAAACAGATATATCACATACTCTATAAAATCTGCTTATGTTGATATTTTGTTGGTGATATAGGGAGGTACAAAGCATGTTGGGAATAGGGAGAGAGAGATTTGATTTTTCCCTTTTCCTGAATGTAAGCTAGGATAAGAAATGGCAGATTCCTTTGAAATGCAAGAGGAAGGAAGGAAGGAAGGAAGGAAGGAAGGAAGGAAGGAAGGAAGGAAGGAAGGAAGGAAGGAAGGAAGGAAGGAAGGGTTTATATGCTCTATGTGGAAATTAAACATCTGTCACCCAATTTCTCTTAATAAATCTGTCACCCAAGAAAAACATCCTGCCCAAAGAAATTTCTTAAAAGCACTGAACAGGTTCCTTTTGATCAGTTGCATCTATAGCATCTGCATTTATATATATATTTGCAAGCAATTCTTCTCATATTATACACTAAGTAGAAAGGAAATGGGTAATTTTCTTTCCAAGAGATAATGGGAAAGCACAACATCTGGAATTCTTACTATTATTTGCCACCAGTTTCAACTATTCCATCTTGAAATGCCTAGGATTGGCAATTTTACTGGGGGGAGGGGAGGGGTATTGAAGGATTCAGTTGGGATTAATTTTATTTCTTAGCTGTACTAAGAATAGCTGGACAAAAGGAGGAAACTGTGTCTCTATATACTGTATAGAGATCCTATTTTAAGTATAATCTTAAATAAATAAATTTATTCTATTAATATTTGTAGTTTTGATATTCCAAAACATGTTTTATATGCCACAGTTTTCTCCTATTTTACAGAAGTTTTACTGATTTTATAATTTGTGGTAGAATCCTACTTTATTGATTCATAGTAAATTAAATTTTCAGAGAAGTATTCCCAGAGTCCATTAATGAACACTTCCCCAATGCCAATTTTTAAAATAGATTCTAAAACATTGCAGAATTGATAATTCAATTAAAGAAATATATTGTTAGGATTTAAGAAAACTATATTGTTTGTAACTTAAAATTAACACCATGTTATTTACATATCACCTTATTTCAGAATTTTTAAAATTTGTGCAATAAAGAAATTTCAGAAATAGTGTATATTAAATTCTTTTCATTCTCCTTCTTAAAATACAAATTTATTGCTTTGACAAAGATAGATTTACTGTCTAAAGATAGATTTATTGTTATATGATACTGTTAAAAAGCACATATTTTTCTATAATTTGACAAATTAAAATGCAAGATATATAGAAAATTTAAAATCTTGTGTTTCTTCCTACAACTTCATTAAACAGAAGGAGATTAAGAATATTTCAAAAGTTACAAGGATGTTATTTTCCCTGGTTTTTCTCTACTTCCAAGTTATTATATACCGTCCCTGTCTCAATGTTTTTTTATTTGTATCCATTTCATGCATTCATAACTATGTTTATACTTGTACCTATTATCTAATACTTACTTGACAAATAAATAAATAAATTACTATCATTAACTGACTCAAAGATGGAGTAAATTAAATGAAACAGTCTTTGACTATTGTATATCATTTATAGATATGGTTTAGTTAAATATAAAGCTAGTGGGGTGACATATTTTATATTTCTAGAAGCATAATTCAATGAATTTTGCATTGAGCAATCCTCTTCAGATGAATAAAACTATTCTATATATGTAGAATTGAGACCATATTTTAATTTTAACTAATAAATGTTGGATTTGCAGTCTGCCTAGTTTTTCAAATAGTTCTTTTGAGGTATTTGTTTTTCTCCCAGAAGAATGTATCTTCCATAAGAGGTTTAAAAACACCTTTGAGATAATCCTCATAACCCTGCCAAGAATAAGAATCCACACTATTATATTCATGACAAATCCTAATGAGGCTCTGCTAAAATGGTTCCAGTGAAGGAGAATATGGCATCTCTGGAAGCAATCTATGTTATCAACTATCTGAAAGACAGATATGTAGAAGATGGGGAAAAACAGTTCAGAGTTGTTCCAGACAGGATAAGAAGCAATGGAAACAACACAAAGCAATAGCTATTGGGTAGACATCCAGGAAATATTCCCAATGGTATAGTAGTGCTGAAAAGGAAAGTAACTTCTTTATATATTTGTTTTCTTTTAGTTACTATTATAATTTTTTCTTTTCTATTTTTCTTTGTATGTTTTATTTCCTGCACTTTATTTTTTGTAATATATTTAACTAAACAATTATTTTCAAAAAGGATCAGGTTCATACAATATATGCTCTGCAATACATGATATAAAGAGAAGCAAACATGTTTATTACATGTACTTGCATAAGTGTAAGATGGGAGAGAAAATATTATTTTATCAAATTAAATATTTAATTCTTAATATTCATTCAAATAGGCTTAATAACTAGTTCAGATAATACATTGTTTCCCATTTGATCCAATAATGTAAGGGAAAGAGTGTACCAGGCTTATTTTGCTACACAATTTATTAGATTCACCTCGAGCAATTCGATATTGAAATATCCAGAAGCTGCCAACACACACACACAAAAGCCCTCAATTGCTGTTTTTATATTTAGTCATACAGATATTGCTATGGAATAGAAAGTGTTAAAAACAAAATATTTTGAGATAATGCCAAGAGTGAGTAAAACTAACAGATGAATAACTGAAAGCTTAATAAGCTGAGGGGACATGTCTGGCAGAACTGACAGAGCTAACAATTGAGAAGATTGGGATGTTGGGATGTTGCAGTGAAATGTCTGGTAAGCAATAGAGCCTAACAACATACAGTTCAAACAATATTGGATCAAGTGGAAATTTAATGAACAATCCTTAGAGTCACTGAATCATTGTGGAAGCCAGGCAGAACATGTGGAACATAAAGCACAAGGAGATATTGTTCATCACTATGAAAGCTGGCAGAAGACTATTAAGAACAACTTATCTGGAAAAAAAAGCAGGTAAGAGATTTTCTATTGGAAACCCTGTGTTTATTTGAAAACTTTATAAATTAACCTTGGAATGGAATAGATCCAAACCAAAGTTTTCAGGAAAGAAACACAAATGCATGCATTTGGTCATTTCATTCTATATACATGTAGATATTATGAAACAAAACCTTGTATTCCAGGTTGTTATAGATAAGGTGCAGAGTTGCTAGGCTATATAAGCCTACACACTAGATTGCACTAATCTTTGTACTGAGATGTTGAGTACATTACATGAGAGTATATTGCTAGTAACTTACAATTATATTGTAGGACAATGAAAAATATTTATTGATTAAACATAAATAGCTGCAATAATATTTAATTTTTAGAATAAAGAGGAAATATATCTTCAATATCAGAGGTACTGTTGATATCTCTTTAATTATGCTCTAGTAGAAATAATATGGGCCTCTTAGATAGTTTTTGTAAATAGCTCCCAGATGTCCAGAAACTATGCCTAAAAGGTAATGCAAACTGTGACATACCAGCTCATTTACTAATTACTTTTGGAACATTATATTCTTACAAGGAATGTAGCAGGCTGTGGAAGGATGAACTGCCCTGAAGCAGAGAATGTTATATGCTACAATCAAGGTCACAGCTTATTTTTCTGCAGTGATCTGACTGTCAACTGCCATCTTAGGCAAGAGACACTTGCAGAGTATTTTTTTAAAAGTTTAAAACTCTTGCAAGTTAGCAAAAAGGGTTCAAAACAGCGAACTGTAAATGAAGCCAAGGCAGATAGGCAGAAGAGAGGGGTTTCTTCGCGGTTTTGTAGGAGATTCTGCAAGTACAAGAAGCAAGAGCTGAAAAACACCAGAAGCTACTGTTATGAACTAATAAAACACTGAAATAAAGTTTATCAAAAGCTTTAGAAAATAGCAGGGTTCTAGCCCTGCACTTCTGATTGGCCGATAATAGCGATATTGGATTGGTCCATTCAGGAGAATCTGATTGGCTGTTAACGAGCCACTCTCATTGATTAAGGGGGTTAACACTCCACGTCTCTTATTGATTACTAGAGCAGCACCTTGTCTATAAAAGGGATGCTGTTGCCCTAGGGTTTTGCTCTGTTCAGAATGATTAATAAAGAGTTGAAGTTCACTGTTCACCGTCTCGTCTCTGTTCCTTGAGTCCATGCGCAGAACTTAACACTGGCGACGAGAGTGGGATACGGAGATGTCAGAGATGACTGAACACTACAGAGCACTAAACAGAGCATGTGGCTGAAGGCGCATCAACGGCGGAAACCATGACTGGCGGCATCATACCACCCGTTCCATTCGACCTGGCACAAGAAGACTGGGACTCATACATGGACCGGTTCCAGATGTTTCTGGAGACCAACAACTTGAAGGATGCCACTACTGGGAAAAAGAGAGCGGTATTCCTGACTCACTGCGGACCTGCTGTTTTTAAGATGGCTAAGGCACTGGCGAAACTGGCTGAGGTGAAATCCATGGACTGGGATATTCTCGAGCCCCTCCTACGGGCCCACGATGCACCTACCGTAGCAATGCTTGTCCAAAGACATGAATTTTACCAGAGAGACCAGCGGAAAGGAGAAAGCGTTGCAGATTTCATCGCGGATCTCCGGAACCTGGGAGGCCTCTGTGGGTTCACCGACCTCGAAGAAGCTCTAAGAGACCAAATAGTTCTGGGTTTAGATGCACCGCAAAGTAAGCTGATGGCGAAAGGCGACATCAGCCTTGCAGATACCATCACTGACGCTACTGCAGCAGAAGCAACCAGGAAGTCGGCTGCCCGAATGCGCCGAACCAACGCCCCGCTCCGCCAACTCGCTGGCAAAACCTCACCTTGCCTTGAGGGAACCCACCACGAGGACCTCGAATCATCACCAGAAAGTGATGAGGAAGAAGTCAACCGGCTCTGGTTTGAACGAGACCAACGCCACCAGCGTAACCAGAGACTGCAGTATCAATGCGCAGGTTGTGGGGCAAACCACCCATGATCAGACTGCAAATTCCTCGATGCGCTCTGCCATATTTGTGGGAAGAGAGGCCACATCGGAAAGGTCTGTTGAAGCAAGTTAGGATCCAGCCCACTTCAGAGGGGGACCAACTACCGCCAACTCACAGGAAGTCGTCCTGTGAATCGGGAACATTCGAACCACCAATGGAACAACCACTCCTACAGAAATAAACCACTAGCCCATTCAACGAAACAAGAAGAGGCACACCAAACCATCACGATTGGTCACGTATCATCATTAGATGCAAAGAAGATCCGAGTGAAGGTCGCCATCAAAAACCAGCCCTGCGTGATGGAAGTTGATTCAGGATCATCCCTCTTGATGGTTTCCTGGAAGACCCTTAAACAATTGATCCCTAACGTCTGGCAGCAAGACCTCAGAACCCAAAGAATCATTCTCAAGGACTATCAAGGAAACCGAATTCCGGTTGTTGGATCCAGCCGAGTCTAGGTCTCATTCAAAAATCGTACTGCATCTTTACCATTGACTGTTGTCGACCGTGATCGGCCTAGCTTGTTAGGCCTCCAATGGTTTGCTCCACTTGGGATTGAGGTAGCCGGCATTTACCAAACCAGCAGCGATGACTGGGAGGAGGCCCTCGTCTAGGAATTCCAGGACGTCTTTGCAGATAAACTAGGCGAGTCCAAGGGGACCCCGATATCATTTAACCTTAACCCTGAAGTAGCCCCCATCCGCCTTAAGCCTCGTTGAGTCCCTTTTTCCTTTAAACCAAAGATTGACGAGCAGCTTGATAAATTAATAGCCCTGGGGGTGTTAGAACCAACCGACCACGCTCCTTGGGAAACCCCAATCGTAGCACCCAGATGGATCGTTAAGGATTTGTGGGGACTACCATGCCACCCTAAATCACGCCCTTCAACAGAACGCTTACCCGGTGCCGGTGGTACAACACCTCCTCCATTCCCTGGGGGGCAGAAAAGTCTTTGCTAAATTGGATTTAGCACAGGCGTACCAACAGCTGCCTGTAGATAAAAAAACAGCAGAGGCGCAAACGATCGTTACACACCGAGGCACCTTTAAGTGCAACCGACTCCAATTCGGAGTTAGCGTGGCCCCAGGGATCTTTCAGAGCTTGATGGAGAGACTATTACAGGGTATAAAAGGGGTCGTACCATACTTTGATGATGTTTTAATTGCTGCCCCGAATAGAGAAATACTAAAAGAGCATCTTAGACTCGTTCTCCAGAAATTTAAAGACTCTGGCCTTAAAGTTAAAAAAATATAAATGTCAACTGTGTACAGATAAAGTAGAGTTCCTGGGGTACCTAATCGATAAACAAGGCATTCACCCCACCAGTAGCAAGTTAAGAGCAATCAAGAACGCCCCAAGACCCAGAAATAAGACTGATCTCCAAGCTTTCCTGGGGCTTATTAATTTTTACAACATCTTCCTGCCCCACAAAGCGACCGTAGCCGAGTGCCTACATCGGCTTCTCGACAAAAAAGCAACCTGGGTTTGGGGGCACTGAGAGGAGCACGCGTTCCGACAAGTGAAAAACCTATTAACTTCAGATGCTGTTTTAATGCAGTATAACGAGACTTTGCCTTTAACAATCACATGTGACGCGTCACCATTTGGAGTAGGAGCCATTTTGAGCCATGTGTTACCAAACGGTAGTGAAGCCCCTATTGCCTATTTTTCAAGAACTTTATCAAAGGCTGAACGTAACTATAGTCAAATCGATAAAGAGGCTCTTGCTGTTGTATCTGCTGTTAAACGGTTTCATGAATATGTTTATGGACGAGTTTTTACTATTGTTACCGACCACAAACCTTTGCTGGGGATTATAGCGGGAGACAAGCCAACCCCCTATATATTATCACCTAGAATGACTCGCTGGTCGGAGTTTTTGGCTGCGTACAATTTTAAGCTGCAACACTGCCCGGGGAAAGCCATTCCCCACGCTGACGCATTAAGCCGTGCACCACTTCCGGAAACCATCAATGACCCAGCTCCAACCCTTACAATGCTCCAGATTGAAATGCTACAGTCACCGCCGCTAACAGCTAGAGATATCGCGATCGAAACAAAACGCAATCCTATCTTAAAGTGGATTTTTAGCTGGGTCGAACGAGGATGGCCAGTAGATCAAACCCCTGACGACTTCATTCCCTTCAAGAATCAGCAAACGGAACTTTTTTCGCAAAAGGGCTGTATCCTGTGGAGGGATAGAGTCATCGTCCCAGAGCGGTTGCAACGAGCGGTATTAAAGACACTGCATGAGGGCCACCCTGGCATCGTGCGTATGAAAGCGCTCGCATGAAGCTACGCGTGGTGGCCGGGCACCGACAAACAAATCGAAGCCTGGGTAAAGACTTGTTATACGTGCCAGGAAGTTAGCAATGCCCCACCAAAAGCAACTCTGACAGAATGGGAAACACCTCGGGGACCGTGGTCCTGCATTCATATTGACTTTGGGAGAATTACTAAGGGACATACGTTCCTATTAACAGTGGATGCCTACTCAAACTGGCTCGAGATCCACAAAATGAAAAGTACCACAACTGAGTCCGTCATCCGGAAGTTGAACAGATTATTCGCGACGCATGGACTGCCAGACGTTCTGTATCCGACAACGGACCCCAGTTTACCGTGCTTCCTTTTGAACAATACTTAGCGGACCACGGTATTCGCCATGTGCTAACTTCGCCAGCGCACCCTGCGGCTAACGGAAGAGCCGAGCATATGGTACAGTTTGTTAAAAAAACCTCTACAAAATGGACTATGGGGACATTGAAGATAAGATAAATAGAATACTACTTCTCCAACACATCACTCAACACTGCATCACCAACAAGACTCCAGCGGAACTATTGATGGGACGCAAACTCCGCTCCCACCTCGACCGGCTTCACCCATCTTACAAGCCAGAGAAACCCTGTGGATCTAGAGGAAAATGCCACGAGTTCAAGATAGGCGACTTAGTTTTCACCAAAAACCTTTCTGGCAAACCATTGTGGATCGAGGCCACTGTTATTCAAGCCACTGGACCCAGGTCGTACCGGGTGAAAACCTGCGATGGAAAAATATGGAAACGCCATATAGATCAGCTTCGCTCGAGGCTACAACCTAGTTTCCGTGACTCCGGTAACTCCCAAACTGAGGGGGGGAGGGGATGTCAAAGAAACCGAATTCGAGATGGTGGAAAGCAGGAACGAAAGAAGTCAGCCATCGGGTATAACAAGTGAAGAAGGATCAGGGATGGGTGTGGCCTCGCCACAGAGGAACAACCCAACAGAGGCAAGCCCGCAAGGGCCAGAGTACAATGACGAGAACATTAGCGGCACCGAGTTTTCCAATGAGGAACCACCAGCACCCGACTTGCCCGAAAACGCCCCGCCAAAACAGGCTTATGGACAAGAACCGGTGGGACAGCATCAATCCAATAGACAGTCAAAGCAACCTTCCTACCTCAGAGATTTCGTCACCGCACCCCCCAAAGTGAACCCAGGGGGAAGGGGTGTTATGAACTAATAAAACACTTAAATAAAGTTTATCAAAAGCTTTAGAAAATAGCAGGGTTCTAGCCCTGCACTTCTGATTGGCCGATAATAGCGATATCGGATTGATCCGTTCAGGAGAATCTGATTGGCTGTTAACGAGCCACTCTCATTGGTTAAGGGGGTTAACACTCCACATCTCTTATTGGTTACTAGAGCAGCAGCTAGCCTTTTAAAGGGATGCTGTTTCTCTCGGGTTTTGCTCTGTTCAGAATGTTTAATAAAGAGTCTGAAGTTCACTTTTCACCGTCTCTTCTCCATTCCTTGTGCCCATGCGCAGAACTTAACAGCTACAAGATCCTCAACCAAGGACAAAATCCAAGAAGGGACTGAGGCACCTGAAATCAAAGAAGAAGCTACATAAAAAGACAACAGAAAGAGACACAGCTGTGGACTTTATGTGGTGGCTAGTGGTCTATGGTCTGGTTTCTAGATAATTGGACATCAGAATATTAAAGGTAGAAGTATTCTTAAGCCTGAAGTTAGTTGAGATAAAGAGAAAAATAGCAGTGACGCAATTTGTTTTTTTAAGTAAAATGTTTTAAGTTTAATTGTTACGTTCTAAGTATTAAGTAGGTACTAGAATATATATTTCTGCTAGACTATTAACCGCAGCTCGATCTACATACAGATAATGCTTATAACATGAAGTATTGTAAATATACTTTGCACTACATTTATATAGTAATAAACAGCACTACCTTCACCCATGCTGTGTTGGTGTAGCAGACTTCATTCCTATCCATTCCCACCTTCCAGTGCAAGTAAGTAAGCAAATATCTCTGAAATTATAATGATTAGAAAATAATATAAGGTATTTCTAATAATGGAACAGTTCCTGTGATCTTCTGTTGAATCTCTGCATTAGCTGAAATTAACAGTGGAAAAACATCATTCTAAATTGCTATCTAGGTCTAAGTGGTTTGTTCCTTCCACTGGAAATGTCTGGTTAAAACAACAGCAGCCATAATCTTGTCTGATGCTGACATGAAAAAATTGGAAAGCTAAATAAATAAATACTTGGAAGAGATTGGATTTTGCTAGAAAGAGTGAGTTAAAATTTTATAAAACAGAAGTATAAAATAGTTTATAGTTTAACATAGTTTGTTATTTTGATTGAATTTGAGGAATTTCAAATAGTACTTAATGTTTTTTTCAAAAAGCAATGTGAATCTAATCAGATTCATAGACAAATTTTTAGTTTTAATTTCTTGAGGAAAAAGATATTATAAAGTTCTTTTCTATCTGTGTTAAACCTTTTACAAGAAAAAAACCCCTCACACTGGTCTTTTTAAAAAAATGGATGCTCACTTTTTCTGGCTTGGTTTTAGGTGACAATAATAGCCTTAATCTTGTAACACTGCCCTATTGTTTAGGATCATATCTATTGGTACAGCTTGGTCTCCTTAGTTATTTACCAAATATGAAGAATGGCATTTGATATCTAAGCACAAGTCTTTTGTACTGAAAAAAAAAATTCATCTCTAATTAGCACAGTAGTTAGTGCCTCTGTTTAAGTGGTCCACATAGATATTGATTGCATTTTTTTTGGAACTGACTATGATTATATTAGTTTTATATATAAACTAAGATTATTTGGAGAGAATATAAAACAAATGAGTTAGACCTGCTGCTGTTATACACAACACATGCAGGACCAATTATATATTACACTGAGCCATAAGGCTCAGTAGTGTATGTGTTCATGGACATCTGCTGAATCTACATGCAAGCAGGTACTGTTAATGAGCCATACATGGCTTGGTTAACCAAGCTTAGCATGTAATTCAAATGCCAGATGCTGCTTTATATGTTTCTAAAAAAGCTTTAGAAGAATAAAACTTATAATAATTAAAATGAAATGATTAATTAAAATAATTAGTTCTTTGTCAGAATCTTGCATTTGCATAAAACAAATTTTCCAGCACAAATTTTCTAGTGCAGCCCAAATGATAATGGGCAAAGCCACAAGACAATTAAGTACATTTATCCCTAAACCAGCCTTATAGACTAGGATCAGAAGTGGAAAATCTGTGGTCCATCACACCACAAAAGTTATGGCTACCAGGCAGTGGTGGGATTCGTTTTTTTTACTACCGGTTCTGTGGATATGGCTTGGTGGGCATGACAGGGGAAGGATACTGTAAAATGTCCAGTCAGAGAGGGTATTTGCCAGTTTTCCAAACTACTCAAAATTTCTGCTACTGATTCTCTAGAACTGGTGAGAACCTGCTGAATACTACCTCTGCTACTAGGTCATCCTGAAATGGGCATATATGACCTTTTGCTGGTTTGGGGAAAGAGTGGTATTTTTAGAGGCAAAAAGATTCTGGTTCTGGTGATATCAAGACATTACTCATAACACTGAGTATGTCCTTAGGCATATGCCAAAGACAAAGTGTCTCCAGGCTGTAAAAGTTTGCCCTCTTAAGTTGAATGTTGCTACATGGATGATACTGTAAGCTTGACAATCAGGAAATCTTCTCTTTATATTTCTCTCTTATATATGTCCTAATTTGCTTCCGGTCTGAAATTTCACCTATCCTCATTTGGCCTTGACTATTGGTAAACAAATTCCCAAGCCTGTACTTAGCTTATATCTAGATGTTAAGACTCTTTATGCAAGGGTGGGTTTCAACCGGTGTAACAACCAGTATAGTGAGCATGTGCTTCACGGGCATGTACAGCATTTACAACTCACCTTCTGCTGCAAGCCCTGTGTATAAAACAGCTGACATGCAGCAATCTTTTGTGTTGCATGAATCAGCTGAGCTGGAAAATCTGGAAATAAAGCAGAGACTAGAGCCAGGGGAGTGGAGGGACAGGCCCAACAGCTGATCATTGGAGCAAACGAGTTCTTTCACAGCTGATTTTCAGAGCTACCAGCTTTCCTGAACCGGGCCAAACCAGTAGAATCCCACCCCTGTCTTTATGCCAAAATAAGTCAACATCAATAAAAAAAGTCATAGCCCTTCAGGCTGCTCTGTGTAAGACACTGCACATATAGATACAAATAATATTAAACGGCTTACCGCAAAAACACATTGGGCTGCTTTTATGAAGCATTGAGAAAATTACTCTTTAAAGGAAGGAAAGCGACATTCTTTCCTTTGATTGACCAGGAGATGCCATGAGCAGAAGCCACTTTCTTTAAGGCAAGACTTTTAGTGGTGATGAAGCACCTGAAGTTTGCCTTGGCATGTAAAACTTTTATAAGATGTGCTTTATAAAGTGAAAGAACATATACAAAACACCGTTCGTTCAATGATTACAGCAAATAAATATATTTCTAGCTTAACATAGCTCCTGCAAAATCGGAACTCTGAAATTATTTTATTATTTTGCTGTGATAAAAGTAAATAAAGGAACCAAAAAGGAGTTGGAAAGTGAACAATTTCTATATAAAGATTTTATTTTTTAATGTTTTTAATTAATTTAAAAATACACTATAGAGATATAGAAATTGAACCATAGACAAAGTGGAAAGGGAAAAATCAGAATCACCCAATTATAATAGCACATCAGAAAACAGTAAAAGGAACTACTTTTTTCATGTAATACACAATTAATTTGCACAATTCTCCTATAGTGTCCTGTATTTTTCCTGTATGATGTAGTGTATTGATTGATTGGTTGGCCACCTAACTACAGTGCAATCTGGATAGTTTGGAATACTATTAGCAAAATTCATATATTGCAGTGGGGAAGTGCAATGGCTTAGTTTAGTTTAGTTTACTTTTTTTGTCACTGCACCTTATACAATGAAATCAAACACCATCTTCAGTGCATATCATGACCATGACACAACTACACATCCTTCACCTTTCACACATTGAACCGGAAACCCATGACACCACACCAAAACTGCACTATAGCAGAATTCAAAAGAGCTACTGCCCTGGGATAGAAGCGGTTTTTCAGCCGATTTGTCCTTGTTTTTATTATTCTGCACCATCTGCCAGATGGTAATAGTTCAGAAAAAGGATTCCCAGGATGAGATAGATCTTTGAGAATGTTTTGAACTTTCTTAAGGCAATGGGAACTATAAAGCTCTTCCAAAAAAGGAAGAGGGCAACCAATGATCTTCTGGGCAATGGCATTAACCCTCTGGAGTGCTTTACTATCTGCCACTGTGCAATTGGCAAACCATACAGAGATGCAGTATGTTAAAATGCTCTCTGTGGTGCAGCCTTAGAAGTTCACCAGCAGTTTCTCATTCAGTTGTTTTCTGAGAAGCCTCAGGTAGTATACTCTCTGCTGGGCCCTTTTAACCAGGGCTACAATGTGGGCAGCCCAGATCAGGTCCTGTTTTAGGGTAACACCCAGAAACTTAAAACTGGCCACTTGCTCCACTCGGTCTCCATTTATAAGCAAGGGCTGGATGTCTGATCTGTTCCTTCTATAATCCACTATAAGCTCCTTGGTCTTATTGTTGAGGTAATTATCTCCACACCACAAAAGCAAACAGTCGACCTCATCTTGGTAGGCAGACTCATCGCCCCCAGAGATAAGTCCCACCACTGTTGTATCATCTGCAAATTTAGCAATAGTTTTACTAACGTGAGTGGGAACGCAGTCACATAAAGAGTATAGAGTAAGGGACTCAACACGCAACCCTGTGGTGTACCAGTGTTAAGATAAGGGCTGAAGAGGTATGATTACCTAATCTGACCCTCTGTGAGCAGCCAGACAGGAAATCCATAATCCAAAGGCAGATTGAATTAGAAAGCCCAAGATGTTAAAGATGCTGAACTTGTGAGCTGGGAAGTTGACAGCCCAAGGTTCAAGACCCAAGTGCTGAGCAACAGAGTGAGATCCCATTGCTTGCCCAGCTCTACCCATTCGAAAGTGTGAAAATGGATAGACAAATAGGTACAACTTCTGTGCTGAACACGTGATGATGGAAATGAAATACTGATCCCCTCAGCTAAAAAAAAAAATGAGCAACTCCTCCTAGCATTGGAAATAACTGTCCAGGGAAACCTTAAACTTTACCTTTAATTTTCAACTAAATAATTTACATTATCTCTCTATATCAGGAGTGTCAAACTCACATTGTCATGGCATCATCACATGACATATTGAAACTTTTTTCCCCGAAACTAAACTGGGCATGGGCATGGGCATGGCCAATGCATGACACATCTGGCCCTTAGGCCAGGTGTTTGACAGCCCTGCTCTATATATTATCTCTTGCAATTGATACAAAGGCACTCTGTAATCTCCTGTGAGCTGGAGAATAAAACGTTCTATTTTAGGCTTTTTATTTGTTTTAGAAATGCAACTATGTATATACTGTTTTTGAGATATTGTTGAATAGCAGGTCTCCTGCCAACATATGAGAAATGTAATGTACATATTGCATTTAGCCATTGGCATACCACTTCAAAGTATGAAGGGCAATTGATCTGGTCAGTGCTGTCCAACCTGTTATCTTTTACATGTGTTAGGAATTGCAGATCCAGCAGGTGCCAGACTGGGGAAGACTGATCAATAAGGGGAGATATAGTTTTTGTGGTCTTTTCCCTAGAATTTCAATCCTTTAACAGAGATAATGTCAACAGAATTTGTAAGAAGAAAGAAAATGTAAGGAATGCTAAGGTCCTGGAATCTTTAGTATATTTATTTAGTTTAAAATCAGAACATAAAAAGCAAATTATTTTTAACAGGTCTTTTATGCTAAACAGTTGAGAGTTCTCAACTCAAACTCCACTGAATATTCAGGCACACACAATTGGGCAAGATCCAGGAAGCAAAAACTGAACAAGATTTAGTAAAATGACTTTAAGCTGGGCTTCTAAGAACATGAGGAATGTGTTTCTTGTTTGTCTGTTTCAATTGGTAGTATCTAAGCTGTGCAAGTTGATATACCCCTGTGTGAATCATTTGCTACTCATATAACTTTGTGTGCAACTGATTACATAAGTCATAATTGGATCCCATGTTTAGTTCCATGTTATTCTAGTCAACACTCTTTTAAACCAAGTAAAACTAAATTGTTTTAATCATATATCAAGTTTTTGCAGGAATGAAATTTAGGACAATTTAACTGGCTGACACATTTTTGCTTCGAATATAACAGGGAACAATGTTGACTAATGTAACTAATATTTGAAATAACTTTTGATTTATAGAGCAAGCTTTTCTAGAATTGTACATTAATGTTATACCCCTTGTTAAATGTATATTCAGTGTCATGTTTTCAAGAAATATGCATTTGTTGGATGTTTATATGTATATTACACATACATACACACACAGAGTTTCCTATATTTCTTACAAGGATTTATTTTAAAAAATGACATAAAAGTATTGCTCGCATTCCATGATTTGTGGTAATTATCCATAATTCCTCTAAAGCACAGCATGGTAACGGCCCAGCATAATTACTATAAAAGAATCCCTTTGGGCATATTATCTTTGTCATTCCATCAGCAAATTATTCCCCTAATGATGCCATGTTCTACAGCTGCCTCTTAATTGAAGACAACTCATATAAAAAAAAACAATAATAAAGAGGTCAAGCTGCTCACATTTAAGACTTTAATCTTCAACCACATCAAGAGATTATCAACAAATATTCTGAACAAATGTGGATCATGAGGAAAAAAATGCTGAAAATTACTAAAATACAAAGAGGTGAAACTACTGTGCAGGTCAAATAATACAATTTCTACTTTTAGTTGATCACCATACAGAGAAAACAACTCAAATATGGCCTTCATTTATCGAAATCATTTTATAACAATAAAATAAGCTATATAAAATCTAGTTTAATCTTATTACCAAAATACTCACATATACATATTTAAAAACTACACTGAACACATAACAGAATTCATGTAGGATTCCACATTTAAATTCCATTTAGATTTAAACTGAAACAATCAACCTAAAAAAGCTGGATTCAAGACTACATATCTATCAACACTGAGTCCATACATAAATTGTTAACAGTTAGTTGATGTTTCAGAATTGTATTTACAACAGTGGAAAAATAAAGCATTAATTTGCAAAGGAAACCCTTATGGACAATTTTTTTTTAAAAGAAAGAGCTGAGAAAATGTTTGAAGTTTGTTCTAAATCAATGTGCAGCATGCAAAGTCCATCTTAAAATTTAAATCAGAAAAATAAAGCCCAAATAGCATTGGGGGATTGGGGGAGAGAGAATTATACTCTTTGTGTATCCATCTAGAAGATACCAACAGAGGAAGCTGAGTCTTTTTGCAAGAGAATGTTGGCTGTATGGAATACCACCATTGTTAAATGTACCTCTCTCAGAACTTCTTGAGGCTCGGCCACACTTTAGTTTATTTGTTTGCATAAGTCACTTGTAATTTGTGCAAGAGAATAAAAATGCCTTCAGCAATTATGAACATTATCTTGGTATAATGTAGAAAAATATGGTATGAAATAAAGAAAAACTGTATATTATAACAATAATCTAACAAGAAACATACTATTGCAGATCCATTCTGACAGACAAAAAGAATTAGTATTAAAAACAAACATTTTATGTGGAAGAGAATAGGGAAAAAAGAGGCAGCAGACTGAAAAAGTGAATAAAGTAACTAAAAGAGACTGAATATGAGATTTGAACAATACTGTAAATTGTATTTAAATGTTAAGGGAAACTAAAGATAAAAGATTTGAGGAAATATAAAGATTCACATAAGAAATAGAAAACCATATCAGACCCAACTGTGTTGGACAATTTTCAGTCAGCCTTCAAACTTCCTTTTTTGGAGAGTGGTTGGTACTCAGCTTCAGAGGTCCCCAAACAAAGCAGATTATTGAGACCTTTGAAGTCTGGATTCAGTCAAGGCACCGTCGTGAGATGGCATAGTGGATGAGTCCTAGAAAGCTCAGGATGGTGATTGTGCAACCTCCTGGATCTCTCAATAGCTTTTAGTACATTGAAAATTGTATCCTTCTTAACTGGCTTCAGAAATTGGAATGGAGATACTATTTTATGATGATTCTTCTGCTTAATCCATGGCTAGATTAGTTGGTGTTGGGAAGGAAAGGTCAAGTCATAAAGCCCTAAAATGTGGTGTCCCTTCAGTCTTAGTTCTTTAATCTCTCCTCTTTAACCTTTACATGAAACTGCTGGATTAGTTATTTGGCAGCATGGGATTTGATGTAATGATGATATCCAGTTTGACATTTCTACTGTGTTTCCCCGAAATAAGATCCTGTTTTATATTTTTTTCCCCACCAAAACAGCCACCAGGTCTCATTTTCAAAGGATGTAATCCACTGACAAACCTCACTTGTGTGGGTCACCCCCAGCCTCCTTTTTGCTGTCAGAGGCCTTCAGAAACTACTTCTTCTGCAGCCTTTCCCGAAGGCCTCTGAAGTCTGTTATCCAGATTGATCTGTGGCTCTGTTAGAGACCTTTAGGAAAGCCTTGCTGGCTGCAAGGCCAGCAAGGCAGGTGTCAGGTTGTGCAAGGCCTGTCTACAACTGTCCAAACATAAGAAGTAGGGGAATCCCATCCCCACCCTAGCTTAATTTTTACTTGTGCACTCTGGAGTAGGCTTATTTGGGGCTTAATTTGGGGGGTAGGGCTTATATTGGGCACATGTGTAAAAATCAAGTTAGGATTTACTTTCAAGGTAGGTTGTATTTGTTGTGTATACAGTAATTTAATAAAAGTCTGAACTTGAGGTAAAGTGCAGGGTTCTGGCCCTGCACTTCTGATTGGCTG
>BHEV01001370.1:0-22329 GCA_004319985.1 Emydocephalus ijimae
TTGGCTAGTGCTTTAGCCATCTTAAATACGGTTGGTCCGCAATGCATTAGGAATACTGCCCGTTTCTTCCCGGTTGAGGCACCCTTTAAATTGATAGTTTCCAAAAACATTTGGAAACGATCCATGTAGGACTCCCAGTCCTCTTGCGCTGGGTCGAACGGAGCGGGTGGTACGATGCCGCTGGACATGGTTCCGTCGTTTTGCGTCGTCAGTCACGTGCTCGGCTTCTTCTTTGTTCAGTCAGCTCTGATGTCTCCACATCCCATCCTCGTCGCCAGTGTTATGTTTGAAGCATGGGCAAGAAAGGATGGAGACGAGCTGGTGAAACGGTGAACTTCAACTCTTTATTTACATGGTGTGACAGCTCAAACTTCCTTATATAGGCAACCCAATAACTATTTTAACCAATAACAATCCAGGAGCGCTAGCTCCATTAACCAATACGAATGCCCCATTAATGGCCAATCAGATTCCCCTGAACGGACCAATCCGATCCTGCCATTAACAGCCAATCAGAAGTGCAGGGCCAGAACCCTGCACTTGACTCCAAGCTCAAGATAACTTTATTTAATCTTTATGCATTCACAACAGTTACAACCTAACAATTGTCTTGTTTAGCCATCGAAATTTTGAGCTCCATGATGGTAATAAGTTGAGGACCACCAGTACAACTTCACTAGGGTATCTCTTGCCAGCTAACTCCAAAGCCTTCCCTGGTTAATGTTTAGTTTTGTCCATTCTGAAATTAAACAGCCAATGAATATGTCTTGGATGAGCCACAACAATGGCAATGAATCCAGAGTTTATTTTCTCTCATTATACTCAGACCATGCAAACAATACAATTTGCATTCCATTATGTAAAGATGAATTGAGTGTTGAACCAGTAATCTTTCTGGATAACATCTTAGCATGATCTACACATTTGGGTTTTGTATTGTGCATGAACATCTGCATTTTATTTGCAAGAAACAATTGCTAGAATGTTGATTAGGATGAAATGTCCCCAAATTTTCAACAAGCCTCGACCAACCAAGAGTTTAAATTATATCTGTGAAAGATTCAAAGATTTAAAATAAAGATCTAGCTTCTTAGAATTAGGAGCTGAAGTTTGAAATCATGGGTTATGAAAACCAGAGTACATCTGTGGTTCTTTTTATTGGCCATTTAGTTTTCTAGTCTTTCATAACTTTGAGTTTGTCTTAATTCCACCTTTGTCTTGCAGTGATATACACTAGCAGGATATGATTCATAGAGCCTATGAGAGCCAAAAATTCTTCCTTCTTCCAAAGAATGTAATAATCTTGCACAACAATAGGCTCAATTACCAGATTGTCAGTCAAATCAGCTATTTATCCAGCTTATTCCTTTACATCACTTGCTTGTTTTCGCCCTTTTGATACCATAATGGTTTGAAATGAACAAGACTTCTAAGTGTAGTTCTAGGGTTTTTTTTTTAATGAAAACCACCCTCAACTTCTTTTCATGCAAAAATTAAATTATTCTTACAAAAAAAAGAGAGGAAGAATATTGCCAGAAGAGGTCAGAGGTTCACTAAAATAATTGGCAATAACAAAGGCCACATTTCACACTAATCAAAAGAGCACCAAGTCCCAAATAAATAGCATTACCCCAGCAATTAATGTTTCAGTAACAGTAATATTCCATTTAGTAACATGTATCTTAAAAAAAAATAACTTACTGGCTGATCTAGTAGCATATATCTTTTAAAATAACTTATACAAGTTAATAATGTTTAAAGCACAGTGCTGGAGAATGAAAACAAAGTTCATATATTGCTAAAATACATGATGCACAAGGACATGAGTTTGATTATTCATAAAAAAGAGTAAATGCTCACTTATTTTATTATTAAATGTGGACACAGTACCTTGCTTTGAAGAAAGTAATCTTTTATCCTTGCATAGTTCTAAATGTCTGGTCTGTTTCTGCTGGATGGAGAAATGCATCATTGATGTTTCTGGATGTTTCTGGATGGAGAAATGCATCATACATGTTTCTGCATCTATGATTGGGTGAAGTTTCTTGAATGAGGTCAGTCTGTAACGAGGAGTGGTTTTCTGCCCTGGTTGATACACACCTGTCATGTTCTTTACAGAAATTGAAATCATCCCTTTTATTCTGGCCCTTCCCATAAAACAAGTGGAAAATGTTTAACATGCTTTTGAGTGTATGCAGGTTGCAATTTATTGAATTATCTCTGGAGGTTTTCAGATGGAGATATAATCCAGGTGTGGTAGCTGAAAGGTTTACACTGGTAAACAACTTCAATACATTCCTGTGCTGGTGCTGGATGGAGAAATGCAATTTCAAATAGTGAATGTCACTTCAGAACAGAAGTGTAAAAGGACAGTTGGTGTTTTAATTAAAGCAGAGCTGTCAAACTCCTGGTCCATGGGCTGGATGTGTCATGCGCTGGCCATGCCCATGCTCATTTTAGCGAACGGGAAAAAGTCCCAATACATCATGTGACACCGCCCTGATGATGTGAGTTTGACACCCCTGCACTAGAGGTTTCATAGCTTGATCCATCTCCCAATTCCAAGTAACATGCTAAAATGATTAGATTAAGGAATTCAAATACAAAATTGCCAATGTAATTATCATTAAGTGTAAATGGGGGAAGCTGCAGACTGTTACAGAGATGAAAATATAATGAAAAATCACTCATACCTTCTTAAGCAAGGAAAGAACATTATATTTCATAGCAGTTCTCTAAAATTCTCTATTTTTTGCACTAATTTGAAAAGTCTGCTTTCTCTCATCAAATTGAATAGCAATAGCAATTGCACTTAGACTTATATACCACTGTATAGTGCTTTACACATTCTCTCAGTGGTTTATAGAATTGGCATACAATCTGGGTCCTCATTTTACCAACCTTAGAAAGGTGGAAGGCTGAGTCAACCTTGAGCCCGTCAGGATCAAACTCCTGCAATACTGCATTTTAACCACTGCACTATCACAGCTCCTGGTGCATGAATTGGGAGATTTTTTTTTCTCTGTCAGGTACTATATCTAAAAACTTTTATTAAAGAAAAAAGACATGTGAAGACAATTTCAAAACTACCAAAATCTGTGAGCATCTTTAGACAATTTTACGATCAAGACATCCATGTTTTGAGAGAGGGTTCATGAATCAACCTGAACAAAACATTTTAAAGTACTGACACTCTAAAGAACATTTGTCGAAGTTGCTATCAGAAACAGTTCCTTTATTTTTCCACATCTGATAATATCCCTACAAAAAGATTAATTTCATACTTTGATTTTTTTTAAAAAAAGGTATGATATGAAGTGTCAAATAAAGGCCATACAGAAGAAGTTGTTTTAATCATAATGGTCTTGTAACATCAAAAGAAATATCTTTGGAGCATGAATTTAAAATATTAGGTTAACAAGTCTGGCAGTTTGGAAATAAATAAGAGATTGTACTGAAAGGCTATCATAAGAGGTTCTTCACAATGCATGTTTAATATAAGCCAAGACCTTCTGCTCAAAGTATTAAAATAGCTGTGTTTTTTGGAATGATTGGATGGCTACTTCAAATGCTTTCCTGATTTTCTACAGATGTGTTTGCATGCACAAAACCTTCTGCAAGGAGTGCTAGCAAAGTGGCTATATGGAGTATGTATCATGCATTCACAGACAGCCACATGAGTCTTCCCAAGGAGATGGCTGCTTTAAAGCTTTACTAATTTGGCTGGGCATAGCATAACTCAGAAAACACTTGTTCTTTTTCCAGTCTTATCATACCACATCGTTGCATCTCATCAGTCTATGGACTGATGAGATGCAATTATGCTGATACAGTTCCCAACTGTTTGTGTTCAGTGGAACATTTAAAATGTTGAATATGTGGTGTGGGCATTCTCACAGAATTATTGTCATGTCAATTTCACTTGTCCCAAGTTTCAGGAGGCAACCAAACCACCAAAAGGTGTTCACCCAACATAAGTTTACGAAGGGTATAAAAGTCTAGTCGGGAATATAAGTTAAGCTTAAGATAGATATTTTGCTTCAATAATGTTACCATTCATTCTTTAATTTAAAGAATCTACATTTTATAATTAGGTACAGCATGCACTCTGGAGACTTAGAAGTACTAGAAAAACCTCTATCTCAAAGGACTGCAGTCTCGGAAAAGGATTCAGAAAAAGTGCTTGAATCTTAAAAAAAAGGCAGGAACTATACTTCCTTAAGGAAGCTCAACTTTCTCTGGAAGTCTAAAAAACTGTTGCTGCTTTACAGAAGCTACTCAGAAAAGGTAAGGAAGTCTTTAAGCAGCAGCAGCTATTTTTTAAAGCCCTCATCTAGAAACCAGGGGATAAAATGGACTTTTATATTAATAGTAGAGATGTGCTACACTTGCACACATTCCAAAGCATATCTATGAATTATTTTTTGAAGGATAAACAGCTAGCCCTAATTATTTCCTTCCTTCTATATTAGCATACTAAAATAATTTTACTATGGAAACTAATAACGTCAAACTCTGAGAGTTCAATACTTCAATAAGTTTGATGTATCCCTTTGCAAACCTAATTAGCTTACCTGACAGCAATGCCTTCATGTTATTTAAAAGTTCTATTCAGTTAACTTGATATATTATAGCCATTTCAGACACACTCCAACTGCTGAACAGACTGCAAAGTTTGTTCAGGCAAACCTGGCAAGGTCAAATTCATAAAAAATACTGTGGTACCATAACTTGGCTAAAGGTGCCAGAGAAAATTGATTGCACTTTTGTTTGAGATACCCCTAAGTTGCTCCAATGATCAGCTTTTGTTTTCTTTTGGGCTCAGACCAATATTAACTTGTCAGTGAAAGTTGTTAAATTTCAAAGGCTGTCACTAATGCAAGAGAGAACTGTGTAGCTTGTATATTTACCTTGCATTGTCCCTTATCTAATTAACATTGATGGATTATCACACAACAAATACAGTTGTTTGAATGTGTTCCTCAGTTCTCTGGGTGGCAAACACAGCCTGTTTTTGATTCTCAGAGGTTGGTTAGTTCTGCCACTCCAACCGTTCACTCTGTTGATTCTCAATTATGAAAATTTGGACAGCAAGCTCCTTGAGGTAAGGTGGACAACTGATAGCTTTAGAGTATCAATGGCTTGCATAATATTAAAAAAATGGAACCCTGTAACTAAAAATGACTTGGTTGGCTCTTCTGTCCCTTCTGTTAGCTCTGATACACAGTGAGGTAACTGCAATATTTTCCCCCATCTGGATAATTGCTATCACACAATAGTTTAAGGCCCTCATCGTTTATGTGGAGCAAACGTTTTTCCAAAAGGTCAAAGAGCAAGAAGATCTTGTAAGCAGATTAGGAAACCGGTAGAAAGGCCAAAGGCACCCTAAGACTTTACATTCCCAAAGTGTTGGGTTAAGTGGTTGCCCAAGGATGTACTTAACTCTGGAGGTCAAATGAAGTTGCGGCATTTCACCTATAATCAGTCTGGAAGTGTAGCTGGTTACAAAGTATGTTAAAGAGGCAATAATAGTCTGACATTTTCTCCAAATGGTATATTCAGTCTTCCAAGAACTGCCATTTTATGTTTTCCAGAGAAAACAAAATAAATACATTGTTTCTGCTTAATTTAAACCTTCCTGTGAGTTCTTCCATTCTTTGAAAAAAGATATAGGCTTTTTTCTTTGGTAATTCTATTGTGCAATTAGTGTGGAGGAAATCTTGAAAATGCTGGTTGTTCAGTATGCCAGATAGCTGGAAATAGCACACTATGATCTTGGAAGTAAGGGAACAATAGACTAAATATAACAAAGGTACTTCTTCGGTGCTAGGAATATATAAAAACTCTGAATCTCAGGGGTTAACTCTAAAAGTATGAGATGATGATTTTGTAAATTATAATGCTTCATCTGCATTAACTTTTTGTTCTTCCTCCAGGCATGTGATGGTGCCTTGGTTGTGTAAAGTTATTTCATTTGTGCTTGTTGTTTTGGTATAATGTGAGCCAGCCGGAGTTATGTCTATAAGATAGGAAGCTATATAAATCTTTGAAATAAATACATAAATAAAACTGGTAGGGCCTAGTCAGATGTTCCTCTGTTTTTAAAACCACATTTTAATCTAAGAGAAATGGCTCCTAATATTTGGAAAAACGAAGCTGAATATGTAAATCTTTATTCCTCCTGTTAGATTCTAATTCATGGGTATGAACTAGAAAGTATGAAGGAAGTCAAATGGTCATTCATTTCCTCTTCTATCCTTAGCAAATCCATATTTTCTCCTCTACATTAGGAATTTGAATTAAGCAGAGAAATAGCTGATAACAAATATGTGCAATATATAGTAGAAATCATCCAAATATTGGGTGCAGATTCTAGTACAAAATTTATAGGCTGCTAGAAGAAAGTGGAAAAAGGAACAGATCATACCAAAAATAAAACAAGAATACTGTCTATAGCAAGAAATTAAAATATCAATACATAGAGCACATTAAACTGAACAATTAGAGGTGATTTTAATCTTTTACCATTATAAAGTTTCCTGTATTGGCTCACTCTAGGCAGTTTCACAAGTAAGTTAATGCCTCTCCTGTTGTGTTAATCAGACAAGCTTTTAGTTCTAGGATGCAAGAATTAGAAAGAATTAGAACATGTTTTTGATCATGGAGAAATAAGTTATTCTTGTTCTTCATCTGTATAAAGAACAATTATTTGGATTATGAATATTGGGTTTTGTCCAAAGAGATAATAAGTGCAACAAAAAAACTGTTGGATGGCTTAACCATTTCATTGATTATATTCTTGTTGTCTTTGGAAGAAAGGATATTAATATTAGTACCACTACAAATAATAGCAGCAATAGTAATAGTAATAAAAAAGACAAAAACAATAATAAGAATTTTGTACAGCACCATTGATATTCATAATGCTTCCTACTATACACCGAGACAAATTTATGTCCCTCCAATTTACATCTTGATATTTAATTTAATATACACTGCTCAAAAAAATAAAGGAAACACTGAAACAACACAATGTAACTCCGGGTGAATCACACTTCTGTGAAATCAAACTGTCCACTTAGGTAGCAACACTGATTGACAATCAATCAGTGTGCAAATGGAATAGACAACAGGTGGAAAGCATAGGCAGTTAGCAAGACATCCCCAATAAAGGAGTGGTTCTGCAGGTGGTGACCATTGACCACTTCTCAGTTCCTATGCTTTCTGGTTGATGGTTTGGTCACTTTTGAATGCTGGCGGTACTTTCACTCTAATGGTAGCATGAGACGGAGTCTACAACCCACACAAGTGCCTCAGGTAATACAGCTCATCCAGGATGGCACATCAATGCGAGCTGTGGCAAGAAGGTTTGCTGTGTCTGTCAGTGTAGTGTCCAGAGCATGGAGGCGCTACCAGGAGACAGGCCAGTACATCAGGAGACATGGAGGAGGCCATAGGAGGGCAACCACCCAGCATCAGGACTGCTACCTCTGCCTTTGTGCAAGGAGGGACAGGAGGAGCACTGCCAGAGCCCTGCGGACCACAAATGTGCATGTGACTGCTCAAACAGTCAGAAACAGACTCCATGAAGGTGGTATGAGGGCCCGACGTCCACAGGTGGGGGTTGTGCTCACAGCTCAACACTGTGCAGGACGTTTGGCATTTGCCAGAGAACACCAAGATTGGCAAATTTGCCACTGGTGCCCTGTGCTGTTCACGGATGAAAGCAGGTTTACACTGAGCACATGTGACAGATGTGACAGGGTCTGGAGACACCATGGAGAACGTTCTGCTGCCTGCAACATCCTCCAGCATGACCGTTTTGGCAGTGGGTCAGTAATGGTGTGGGGTGGCATTTCTTTAGGGGGCCGCACAGCCCTCCCTGTGCTCGCCAGAGGTAGCCTGGCTGCCATTAGGTACCGAGATGAGATCCTTAGACCCATTGTGAGACCATATGCTGGTGCAGTTGGCCCTTCCTAATGCAAGACAATGCTAGACCTCATGTGGCTGGAGTGTGTGAGCAGTTCCTGCAAGACGAAGGGATTGATACTATGGACTGGCCCGCCCATTCCCCAGACTTGAATCCAATTGAGCACATCTGGGACATCATGTCTCACTCCATCCACCAACACCATATTGCACCACAGACTGTCCAGGTTTAGGGGGATGCTTTAGTCCAGGTGTGGGGCAGGAGACCATCCGCCACCTCATCAGGAGCATGCCCAGGCATTGTAGGGAGGTCATACAGGCACATGGAGGCCACACACACTACTGAGCCTCATTTTGACTTGTTTTAAGGACATTACATCAAAGTTGGATCAGCCTGAAGTGTTTTTTTCCACTTTGATTTTGAGTGTAACTCCAAATCCAGACCTCCATGGTCTGGATTTGATTTCCATTGATAATTTTTGTGTAATTTTGTTGTCAGCACATTCAACTATGTAATGAACAAAGTATTTAATAAGAATATTTTATTCATTCAGATCTAGGATGTCTTATTTTTGTGTTCCCTTTATTTTTATTTTTTTTGAGCAGTGTATATTTAAAAAAATCATTATTTTAAATATTTTTCCTTATACTTACTGAAATAAAATTTATTATTTTAAATTTGTTTTAACATTTAATACTTTAATATTAATGTATCTTCTGGTATGTTTATTACAATACCTTCTTCCTTTTTTATTAAGCGGCATTAGTAAAATTGGAAGAGTTACGCTGAAAGAGCTTTATTAAAAGCAAACCAAGAGTCACTTATTGTAGTACCTCTTAAATATATTTGCATCACATCCATAAACATTTTCAAAATAAAATACAGCTTTTAAACCAAGATTTTTGTTGGCACATATGACGTGTCCTGATTTTTCTAACTCAAGTACTAACATAAGAGGAGATAAAATTTAAATATCTAATCACTATTAATGATTTTTAATCTACTTAGGCATCACTTTTCCAATTCTGATAATAAGCAGTCCAATTCTGATAATTGGCAGCCCTAATTTTCTTATATTTTAAGGAAAGAAAAAATATTTGTGAAATTTGTTAGTTTCGTAATTATGGCACAAAGAGATTGTGCTTTGAGAGATGTTCTTTGTAATTATATTATTGAAACAGCACATTGTTTCAATCATATAATTATTTAACATAGCTTCATTAAAAGGTTATAGTTTCTGCCAAGCCATGTCCCAAATTTATTTGACTTATGTTGCAAGTTAAGACAGAATGAGCTGAGTCAGCAGTTTCCATGCAGTTTGTGGAACATCAGCAGAGAGATGGAATACTTTTATTCTCCTAGTAATGTTTGACTGAAAAAATGGTCAGAGTTAATAGCAGCACAAAAAAAAAAACAACTCAGGGAGCTAGAACTCAACCAATCAAAAAGCTTTATCAATTCCAAGTTAAAATTTATAAATATTTATACCATTTAGACTCACTCAGGGTAGATAACAGAAAGTGTACTTATGAGCCATGGTGGTTCAGTGGTTAGAACGCAGTACTGCAAGCTACTACTCCTGATTGCCGGCTGCATTTCAGCAGTTCAATTCTCATTGGTTCAAGGTTGACTCAGCCTTCCATTCTTCCAAGGTGGGTAAATTGAGGACCCAGATTGTTGGGGGCAATAGGCTGTCTCTGCAAACCACTTAGAGAGGGCTGTAAAGCACTGTGAGGTCTAAGTGCTATTGCTACTTAAGAAACACTCCACAATCATCAAGTTTTGAAAGAAATAGGCAGTACAGTAGGAGAAGACATGGTTTGTTAATATCTTTAAATTCCTAAATAGAATTATACAATTAATGCTTGAAAATCTCCTGCTTGGATTTTTAAGATGATGTTGTTGTTTACACTAAGTCGTGTATGGCTTTTTATCTCCCAGAGTTTGCCCAAATTCACATGAAGAACAGTTGCAGGAACTGGGTATGCCTAGTTTAATGAAAAGAAGGACTAGGGGAGACATGATAGCAGTGTTCCAATATCTCAGGGGCTGCCACAGAGAAGAGGCAGGCAAGCTATTCTCCAAAGCACCTGAGGGCAGGACAAGAAGCAATGGAAACTAATCAAGGAGAGAAGCAACTTAGAACTAGGGAGAAATTTCCTGACAGTTAGAACAATTAATCAGTGGAACAACTTGCCTCCAGAAGTTGTGGATGCTTCTATTCTATTCTATTCTATTCTATTCTATTCTATTCTATTCTATTCTATTCTATTCTATTCTATTCTATTCTATTTGTTCTGTTCTGTTCTATTCATGTTCATTGCATTGATGATGCTACCTAATTACATTTGCCTTCAATCTTTCCCAACACCAGAGTCCTTTCCAATGACACCGCTCTTCTCATTTGGTGGTCAAAGTATTTCAACTTCAGTTTCAGTATCTGTCCTTCCAAAGATCAGTCAGGGTTGATTTCCTTTAGGATCTACTGATCTGATCTCCTTGCAATCCAAAGGACTCTTAAGATTCTTCTTCAGCACTTCAATTCAAAAGCATTTTTTTTAAAAGGTACTTGTGATGATCTTTAGGATCAGGCTACAATAAAAGTACATTTTTAAGGATCTGAACCTGAAGAATTTCACCTTCTCTCTCTCTTTTTTATTTATTTATCTATTGCTGGATTAAGATGCGTTGGCATTGATAAGAAAAAATTCCATAATGGGACTCTATAGAGAAAATTGAATTTACCTCTTTTTATTTCACTGCCAAGAATAGCCACAATTTAGCTCAAAATAATTTTTTTAACCAACCTAATGGGATTTCATTCTAACCTATCACATTAATATTGCATTAAATAAATAAGTCTCACTCTTTGTACAGAATTTACCTTTTCCAAATGACTGTTTTTCTCTTGTCTAATGGCAGAGCAAGACTATGCTTTAGTGATCTGAAGTAAAATATTGGATACGAAGGTTTTGGCTGATAAAAATAGATGCCAGAGAGACACTGAGTAATGTCTGAGCAAAGAAGCACTTTTCATTTTTGCAGACACCTTTTTATTTTTACATATTGCAGGATATATTTCTGGGAATCAGCAGAGACTTATGGCCACGATCAGAGTGTCCCTTAAGATGGACCAAGTGACCCAGCTTGACAAATGTGAAGTGATGATTTCCCTCTTGACTTTCCAAAGTCTCCTTTGGTCTGTTTTTAGAATGCAATTGAAGATAAGATAGTAACAAGCTGATTCTAACATAACCTTTTGATAATGCTGCAGATGTGAAAGGACAAGACTGGAGATGCTGCCAGGAAGAGAAATATTGATGGACATCACAAAAAAAAAAAAAAAAAAAGCAATTGCTTCCTTGTCCCTGCATGTCACAGCTTGAATTCTGTGTTCAGAACCCTGGACCCAGAGGAATAGTTAATTTAGAACAGTGTTTTTCCACTTTAGCAACTTTAAGACATATGGACTTCAACTCCCAGAATTCCCCATCTAGCATGCTGGCTGGGGAATTCTAGAAGTTGAAGTTCACATGTCTTAAAGTTGTCAAAGTGGGAAAACACTGGGTTAGAATGATGTTTACCTAGAATGATTCTGTAGCCCAAACGACAATTTCTCTATGTTTTGCTCCATAACAAAAGTTTCTACTTAAAAAAAAATCATACAGAAATGCAATCATAAAAAAGAATTGCTGTTTTATAAGTTTAGTTAGCTAACAACTCAAAAAAAGAAAGCTTGTGGCTGCAAATAATTTCAATGGTATTGTACCTATGGTACACAGTGGTGGGCTGCAACTGGTTTAACAACCGGTTTTGTGAGTGTGCGCTTTGAGCATGTATGTGTATAATGCACACACAGCGTTCAAAATACAGCAATTTGGAGCTCAACTGCTTACCTTCTAGGGAAGCCCCAGTAAGTAGAATAGTTGAGGCGCAGAAATCTGCTAAGCCAGAAAGAAAAAAATATAGGATAGGATAGGGTGAGGGCAGGTGGGCGAGGCCAGGTGATGGTTCGAACTACCAGTTTGCTAGAACCGGTCCAAACCGGCAGAGCCCACCACAGATGGTACAATATTCAATATTCCTTGAAGGTCACCTGGCTAAAGGACAGACTGTGCTGTGATTGGAAGAAATGTATAACTCAGACTATCTCCCAACTGCTAGAACAGTGGTGGCTAACATTTTTTGGGCTCCCGTGCCAAAAATTGTGTGCGCACTTGTGCTCTCACACTCACATGCTAGCACCCAGAAGGCAATGCATGCAGGGCCCCCCACACCTCTTGTGCATGTTTGTGACACATCCCCCACACATGTTATATGTCTCTGCACATGCATGCACATCTCCCGTGCACCCCTGCATCCCATGAATGCATGCCAGATACCCAACAATCAGCTGTCGGGAAGGTGGTGTGCTTGCATGCGCAGTGGGGCTCTTCCAGGAAACCTCTCCTGTGCTGGCAGAAGTTGCTCTGCATGCCACTTCTGGCACACATGCCATAGGTTCACCATCACGGTCCTAGAAAGACCTGGCATAGTTAAGTAATAAAAGGCAAAATTGCCAGTATGCCAGCAGCAGAAATTTGGCAATTACTAAAATATAGCAGTGATTTAAACATGGTGGTGATGGTTTTTTTCTAATTTTTGTGAAAAGAACGATGGAGTGTATATTGAAATATGGACTGCAGAAGCTGACAAAGCACAGGATTTGTTATTGGCCAGCAAGCAGACTTTGATTAACCTGGAGTTTAATCTGCTTATATGTGGCCAGAAAAAAGAAGTGCTGATTGGCTGCCAGTTTTTAAGTCCAAATAAATGGTCCAAATAAATCCACAAATATGCAAAAGAGATTGAATCAATTTGGATACATTTCACATTGAAAAGAAAAGGGTTGGGTCCTGAATCATTTGATTGCCTGAATGAACCTGGTGAGCAGCAGCAAGCATATTTTGGCAATGAGAATTGTGCATCCCTCTTGAAGGCTGATGAGCTACTGGGTTCAGAAAAGAAAACAAGAAAAAAGATAGAAATCTACATCTGATTTAAAGGTCTTTTTTTCCCCTTGTTTAAAAAAGAAACCCTCCCTATCCACTTTGCGCTTGTAAGAAAGTTTTGCTCTTGCTGTTAATGTGGTACTTTTAACAAAACAAGTGTCAGAAAAGTTGGCCTCTGTGACAAATAAAATGTTGGCCTCAGCCTGATCCAACAGGATTATTCTTGCGTTCTTACATAAACTGATTTTTTTTCAATTATCCAGCAAGAAGCCGCCTTGTACAAAGCACGTTATACTTTACTTTGAGAACACTGATAATACTTTCCAGCTCATATTGTTCTGTAGTGTGTTTCCTTGGGGGCGAGGTAAAGGAAGGTATTCCAGAGGCATGCTTTATCTTATTTATTACTGAAATAATTCCTATTAATATATTTTAAAAGTTGTTTACATACAAAACAGGGAAAAAAATGGCCTGTAACTAATTCTGTGTTTTCTACATCAGACTGTATTGTATTAACTGAATTACTTTCATCAGGGTAATAACTTGTGGAGCCTGGCTACTTATATTTATGTATAAACCATATTTCTAAGACTGATCTGTTCCAGAGGATTCTGGGTTGCAAACTACATAAACAGGATAGAAAAAGCAATAAGTCAAGGACACAATAAGAGTTCCCCTGAAGGGACTAACCATCAGTTTCCATGTGCACCAATCCAAAGGAACCCTTCACTTACCTTAGTTCAAGGCCTGGGGTGGTGGTGGCGGTGGTGAAGATCCACTTCGTCAAGGCCCAGTTTGAAGCCATTTCAGGACATGTCTTGTATAATGATGCACATATTCTAGAGAATTATTTGTTAAACTGATTGGAGCCAGACTGAAATGGGATCATTGGCTCGCAAGTTTCACCAAGCAGCAATTCCATAAGTCGCTTCTCTTTGATCAACTGATTAGTATGGAAAATGGCTCTTGGCGGGGCCAGTCACCTGGTCAACAGAGAAGAAGGAATCATGATGGTTATCACTTGCAGGGAGAGGAGGATTTATGTGGGCCAATTGTGGGCTATTTAATGAAGATTGGGTGAATGATTGGGGGCTGCAAAGACACCATCTTGAACAACACATAGTAAGGCTAGTGGTTGGATTAAAAAAAAAATTACTACCAGTTCTCTGTGCATGGCTTGGTGGGCATGATGTGACTTGGTGGGCATGGCAGGGGAAGGATATTACAAAATCCCATTCTCTCCCTACCCCACTAACCTGCTTTCCCGCTCCGTTCTCCTGTGCAGGGCAGTGATCACCTGGGACCCAGGAGGCAGAGAATAGATGGGGGCAAGACCAGTCAGTGGTGGTATTTGCCAGTTTTCTGACCACTCAAAATTTCTGCTACCAGTACTCCAGAACTGGTCAGAACCTGCTGAATACCACCTCTGATAAGGCACCAGTTTTATAGGGAAGATCTACTCTTGTTTTTTCAGGTATGTACAGTTCCCATCTTCGTATCAGTATGACCTGTATTCCATCCACTGAGAACATTAGGAATTCTTTTTCAAGCTGAAAAGTAAATATGAGTTTATGAAAGCAGTCAGCCAATAGTCCAAGTTTATGTATGTTTTTTCTACCCTGGTGACATTTTTTTTAAAAAGCCATGTGTTTTTACTTTAATATTCTTCAAAAAGAAAGACATGGGCTGTAACTGGGATGTGATTGTATAAAGTCATGAAAATCTGAAATAATCTTAGGATGTAAACCAGTCCGCACTTTGCTACTCCTTTTCATCTTTTAAAAACAAGATAACAGAGCATTTATCTACAAGATGCAGCCTTCATAGCTTCAAGGGCAGCCCCCCAGGGATCTGTCCCTGAAAACTGTTCCAACCTGTCAGTCTGTTGGAGCAGAGCCTGATGCCTGTTAGGCCTCTTGATAAGAGACTCCAGAAAACCCTTCATCACACATGATTCTAGAACCCAGACTATATTGCCTGGGTTGAACATGCCTTATAAAACTCATCCTTTTCTATTATGAGACCTACTCTGATGAAAAGCACGTTTATTAATCACAGCCACCTATCTCACACAGGAAATGATTTGCAAAGGAAATTAGATGCATACTAGCCAGGAACAAGACTGAAAGTATTTAAAGTGATGTAGAGCTATAACAGTGTATATACGGTAACTATGCGTATTTTAAATAAATTATTTTCCTTTCTTAGAATGGACTTTTTAACCCATATTTTCAAAAACTCCACTCCTTTCCTTTACAAATGTCATTACTTTGAGACCATATTGTCCACTGAGGGAAGATTCTAAAACCATCTTTTTCTCAATTGGTCACCATTAAGTTTGGTGAGCTTCAGCTTCCAGAGTTCTCAGAAATGTTTACTCTGGTTGAAGAATTCTGGAAGTTGAACTCTAAACATATGGAGACATCCAGATTTATTTAGTTATTGCATTTACAGTATATCCTGCTGCCACCTGAATTGATACTCAAAATTGAATTGTTTTGATGTTCAAAATTATTTCCTAACCGTACTTTTGGACTGTACAACCTAGAACTATGCTGCCTACGGTCTGATCTAAGCTTAGTACACAAAATTGTCTGCTATAATGTCCTACCTGTCAATGACTACTTCAGCTTCAACCACAATAACACACAGGCAAATAATAGATCCAAACTCAAAGTAAACCGCTCCAAACTCGATTGCAGAAAATACAATTTCAGCAACAGAGTGGTCAATGCCTGGAACTCACATCCTCAAACCTCCAAAACTTTAACTTTAAACTGTCTACAGTGGACCTCACTCCATTCCTAAGAGGTCTGTAAGGGGGCATGCATAAGCACACCAGTGTGCCTTCCATCCCTGTCCTACTGTTCCCATTTATCCATTTATTCATACTCATTTATTATGTTTATACTTATTCCTATATGTTTATATGTTATGTTAATACTTATACTTGTTTTCTCATACATGCTTGACAAACAAAATAAATAAATAAAGTTACCTAACGGATTAAAATTATCATTTTGCTAAGCAATATTCCTTGAAAAAAATGAATAAATCTACTTTTTTTATCATTCTGATGGTCACTCTAATTGTGTGTTCTTTCTCTTAAGCAGCAAAATAAAAAAAGAGCAGTTGGGGCCTTTGTTCAATTTATAACAAAAACATCTGTGAAATAGATATTTGTAATACAAGATGAGGTAGAAATAAGCAGGGATGGCCCAATTCTGCCATAGTGTATTAAAGCCAGCTGGGTGCACATTTCATCATCCTTTAGTGGCAGCTGAGGTGGTGAAGGATTTCCTTTTATGCACCAAATTTCTCAGCTGACCAGGATGTGTATCAGGCCAAGTAGCTGACAAACACAGGAGCAAGATTACACAAGAAGGATCTCTCTGTGTTACTTCACCCTGCCTGTCAACTATTGTTTAGGCTGTTTCTAAATAAGGGTGTAATACTTTTCTGGAAGAACAGTACATCCAAGTTTAGAAGTAGCCCAAATAACAAATGACAGGTGTGGAGGCAGGAAGGTTGCGCCATGAAATGGCTGAGGCAGATCCAGTTGCGAACTCTTTCTTCATGTTCCAGCCCATTTCCACCACTATTGCTGGGGAGAGCCCAGATTGAAAGACCCAGATTTTCCCATTGGGAAAATGAAATGAACCAAAAAACAAAGTTCAGGGACTAGAAGGGAGAACCATAGCAATCTAAAATTACTTGGTCAGTAACTACCAAGCTAATCCTACCATCTAGAGATCACTGACAGAGCCACAGACAAAATGGTTGGTGAAACAACTCTCATTCAATCAATCAGAATAGAGTTGGAAGGGACCTTGGAGGTCTTCTAGTCCAACCCCCTGCTCAAGCAGAAGACCTTATACCATTTCAGATAGGCAGCTGTCCAGTGTTTTTTTTTTAAATCTTTAATGATATAGCACCTAAAACTTCTGGTGGTTAAGCTGGTTCTCATTGTTAGGAAGTTTCTCCTTAATTCCAGATTGCTTCTCTCCCTGATTAGTTTCCATCCATTGTTTCTTGCCTTGCTTTCTGGTGCTTTGGAAAAATAAGTTGACCTCCCCCTCCCCCTCTTTTTTCTGGCAGCCCCTCAAATACTAGAATACTGCTATCATGTCATGCCTTCTCCTACTTTTCTTTAGACTGGCCATACCCAAATCCCGTTCTTTATATGTTTTTGTCTCTAGTCCTTTAATCATCTTAGTTGCTCCTCTTTGCATTTTTTCCAAAGTCTCAACATCTTTTTTGTAATGTGGTGACCAAAACTGAATGCAGTATTCCAGGTGTGGTCTTACTAAGGCTTTATAAAGCGGTACTAATATGTCACGTGATTTTGATTTTATGCCTCTGTTTATACAACCAAGGATTGTATTAGCTTTTTTGGCTGCTTCTGCACACTGCTGGCTCATGTTTAAGTAATTGTCCATTAGGACTCCAAGGTCCCTCTCACAGTTACTGTTTTTACTCAAATTGTTCCCTGGTAAAACTGTTGGAGCTTGCTGGCTGCTTAAGGGAGAAAGCTCTATTTTAACTTTAAAAGGGCTAACAGTGACTTAGATCTGTTTGGAGTACAGGCTGAATGAGATGAAGATTAAGGCAACATTATAGAACATGGCAGATAATAGCATTCATCAGAGCATGTTTTTATTGCCCTATTCAGAGCCAAGGGTTAGTGTCTAGGGTTGGATTTATAATTCTCCTAACATTTGATTTGGATTCAATTACAGTATCACGTCTCCCTAGCTTTTTCCTTAGCCTTAATTGGAGTACATAGGATTTTCAGTAGATTTTTAAATATAATTTTCTTGTTTATCAGAAGGAATATTATTGCAAATCCATAATGCTTGACCTTTGTTTTGTTGTTGTTAGTTATGCATCCCAAGGAAATGGTGACTTTTCATTTGAACCTCCTGTTTCACAGCAGTCTTAACTTTATAATCTACCTTTTGCAACAAGAATGGAATGGTAAATCTTGGATAAGTCCTGTTGTAATGATTGCAAATGTATCCTTTTACTTTGGGCAATGGTAAATTGGGCTATGTTAGTGCATACCAAATGTGGAAATCGTTAAAGGCAAAACTGTTGTGACCTGATTTCATTTAGGCCTTGCAGTGTGTTTTGTTACATTCTAACCGTATCCCCACCCTTTCTCTTCCTTTGTTTATCTTTGTGAAATGTTCCCTTCGGGGTTGAATTTGGATAAGAAAACGTCCACTTGGGACAATGCCTAATTTGTCTTGTTTTCTTTCCTTCCACATTTTGCGATATATTTGAAGCATATCTGACTCGAAGGTTGCAAAGTGTGTTGTAGACAACGCTGCCAGGTTATTTCAGGGCATTGGCGTTTGAGGTTGGGTGTGGGCATAGCATGCAGAGAAATTCATGGAAATGGGAAGGATGACTTAAAACCTCCTCTTGGAGAGGCAGATTGCATTATTGGAATTGTCTTTGATGTTTTAATTGTGCTAGGGATGTGTTCTCTGGTTTATCAGATTTATAAGTCATGTACCTTGTTTTCCTACCATTCAGTGCTTTCTAGCTAGTCTAAATTTAGATATAATTATTTGGAGGCAATGTCAAGCAAGACAAACAGAAAAGCAGACTTTTATTTTTTTCACATCTTGATTATTTTTTACAAATAACTCAAGATGGCAAACATATCCAAAATACTTTCCTCCTCCTATTTTCCCCGCAACAACAATCCCGTCAAGTAGTTAGGCTAAGAGAGAGTGACTGGCCCACCCAGTCACCCAGCTGGCTTTTATGTCTAACAAAGGACCAGCAATAGCAATAAAAAAGCATTTAGACTTATATACCACTCCACAGTGCTTTTACAACCCGCTCTAAGCGGTTTACAGTCAGCATATTTCCCCCAGCAATCTAGGCCCTCATTTTACCAACCTCGGTAGGATGGAAGTCAACCTGAGTCAACCTTAAGCCAGTGAGAATCAAACTGCCAAACTACAGGCAACCAGCAGTCAGCAGAATTACCCTGCAATACTACATTTTAACAACTGCGCCACCATGGCTCCTAGATCTAGATCTCCTAAGACTAGAACTCACAATCTCCTGGTCCTTAACTGAGTGCCTAATCACTAGACCAAACTGGCCCTTTTTGTGTTTTATTTCTGATTTCTGTTGTGCTCATCAGGAATAAGTTCACATAAAATGTCAGTACACTGTCATGTATGTTAGT
This sequence comes from Emydocephalus ijimae, assembly GCA_004319985.1. Taxonomy (NCBI): domain Eukaryota; kingdom Metazoa; phylum Chordata; class Lepidosauria; order Squamata; family Elapidae; genus Emydocephalus; species Emydocephalus ijimae. The sequence continues at coordinate 19,130 of BHEV01001370.1, forward strand.
GTGATTTCCTTAGGTAACATGTTCCATTTTGACACATGCTGGATAACTTTTAGCATAAAGAGGATGATGAGAACATTACTCTTGTCTATTACCCCAAATTGTTCAGGATCTATTGTACACATCTGTGGAAGTAGGTTGTTGTCTGTTAAAGGGGAAACAAGTCAATTGATCTATATAAATTTTATAGGTAATCTGGAATTAGAAATTCTGAAAAGGAAGCAAACAAAGCAAAGAAGAACACTGAATAGGATTTCATCCATAACTTTTCCAAATGATATATCTTTCATTCAAGGCTAGTAAACCACCCAGAATATCTGGTGGTGAGGTGGTTTCTTCTCTTCCTCCTCATCCCTTGACTCCTCCTCTTCTCTAAAAGCAAGCTTGTCCTCAGTTAGATGATTAAGAGATTATCAGAATTATTGTCTGTTTATGCACACATGAACAAAGAACAGAACATTTTCCAAGCTTGTCCATTATGAAGAAATCAACCAACCTCTCTTCTTATAGATAAAGCACCCTCCTTTCCAGTCTCATGATTCTGCCAGTCTTATTTTGCCTTATTCCCTTTCCAGAAAACTTCCCCATCCTTAGGCAGCCATAGTAGTACTTCAAATGGAGTAACAGATGGAGACCTAATCTCTTCCTCCTCTCCTTGCCTTTATTTCAATATGTCCAAAAACAGTATCACCAGGGAAAGCCCTGGATAGCTTGGGAGAGGTTTCCTAGCCACTGGACTTTACCACATGTGGGAAGAGTTTGTGTTTCAGTTTGTGATATGATGTCGCAGCCTCTCACTTTCTAAGAAAGCCAATTAACATTTGATACTATTGCTCTTGGTTACAAATTGCAACACCACACTCCAGAAGTATGTGTCTGCTGTGTTCATTTAAAGAGCACATAAATAAACAGGAGCAGCATTTGCTAAATAAAGCCAGCTTCTTATCTTTCCACTGTTTAAATAGCTTTCACCTTAAAGAACCTCAGCAAACAGACATTCAAAGCAAACACACCCAAGTATTTTACATCTGGAATTCTGAATAACATTTTCCAAGATTCTGCTTTTTTTTTTAAAAAAAAGACAAGATTCTGGCATAATGTGTTCATGATTCACACTCAGATAGAGAGTGATGTTGTCCTACTTCTGCCAAGACTTTTTAGGGTATGTGGAAAAAGTCCTCCCTCTCAGGGTTGAAGTTTTGTATGATCCAGGAGATGATGTGCTCTGTGCCAGCTTATTTTGAATTCAGATTTTACAAAGCAAAAACCACTTCCTGACTTCTCACTGAAAGAGCAAGCAAAGCCAATCTGTTGAGCCAACACAGTAGTGGTGAGCGAGGCCAGCAGAGGACTGAAACAAAATCCTGCCAAGTATTTAATAAAGAAGAAAAATTAAATGCACTGAGGCAATAGCAGTTTTCCTGCCATCCAGCAAAAAGCTAATTCCACAATTAGCCAATTTCTGCAAAGTCCCCATTTTGCAAAGGACCCCACATGTTCTTACCATTATTTTAGAGCAAATTGTTTTACTCCATTATCTTCAAGCTTGCTTGGAAGTGATATCCCCTTCCCTACTCCCTCTGGATAATCACTTGAAGAGAGGAAAGAATGTACCTGAAAGATTGCCAGGAAGAGGATTAACTCATATTGCTGGACGGGCTTTTCCATATTTGGAGTCTTAAAGGAGGAGGTGGTAGGAAAGTTCAGTTTGGAAGTTTTAATCTGAGCTTTTGGATTTTGAAAAAAAGGAGATGAAGAAATTTCTTCCTTTTTGTGAGTAAATTTCAATCCTGCCAGTTTGTAGAAATCATGGGCTGTCTTATATTGAGTCATATGTACTCAATAACAATCTGCCTTCTAAGGTTTCAGGCAATTTAGATAGGACATGGAATATAGGTTCAATTTGTCTTCTTCTTCTTCTTCTTCTTCTTCTTCTTCTTCTTCTTCTTCTTCTTCTTCTTCTTCTTCTTCTTCTTCTTCTTCTTCTTCTTCTTCTTCTTCTTCTTCTTCTTCTTCCTCCTCCTCCTCCTCCTCTTCCTCCTCTTTCTTTTTCCTCTTTTTCCTCTTCCTCCTCATCCTCCATAATCAAACTAACTTTACTTGTTATGTCAGATCTAAATTTAATGTATCTCTTGGAAGGAAGATATTTTTCTTACTTCTTTATTCTTCATGGTTGTGCTATTAAACATCTTTTGTCATTTTAAAAATAATTTAAAATACATATACTTTTGACTTAGCCAAAATCCATGTAAATTGAAGCCCTATTTATTTAAATGAGTACTACATTCCATTAATTCTGCTGGATTCAGTCTAAAGCCATGTTTCTCAACCTTGGCAACTTTACAACGCGTGGACTTTAGATTATGATCTTTTTAAAATTCACAAACAATAAAGCTCTCAATTTAGTTCACTTGTATTACTTTAAAGAGGGCATAATCATAAATACATTATAATATGGGGGGAACAGTATTTATATTTCTGTTTGCCCTAATCTAATTAGTTAATAAATACCCTACATCTATTTGGGATACTTTTTTCAAAACCGTTTTCTTCAGCTCTTACTTGAAACACCTAACACAAAAAGCATGACCAAATAGATCTAAAAGCTAGATCCCTTCTGACTAGTGAAAACAACCTCTGTTATATACCTTCCCCACATAAATATGCCTTAGGGAAGCCACTGTGGCTTCTTCTTTTTTTCTCAGTACCAGAACGGAAAATATCAGCAGTAAACCACCTCCCAGCCTTACTTGCTTCTTATCGCCCACAGTAACAATAGCTTGGCTTGCCTTTATTTTCATTCTAGAGAGCAGTAGGTAAAAAGTTGATATTTTCAATTTCATCTAAACCCTCTTCCTTGATCTTGGGATCTTTTCCTTTCCAAGATTTCTGTCCATTCAGGAATATATGCACGTCGCTGCTTGTGTGGGGCCAATGCATGAATATACTACCTGAATGTGGCTATAATATTTAAATACCGTTGCTTTATTATTACTGTGATTTTTTTTTTACTTTGCTTACCACAAGTTAGTATAGCCAGTTTGTGAAAATGAAAAATAAAGTATTTTGTATTCCTTTCTCTTTCCATTGATACCTTCCTAAATTTCCAGCTTTAACTAGCAATGGTTCCCCACCACCAGCACCACCTGCCTTTTTCTTGTTTCGCTGCTATATAGAATCTTAGTTTTATATCAGTATAAATA
>BHEV01001372.1:0-22104 GCA_004319985.1 Emydocephalus ijimae
CATGGTACGAAACCTGATTTAAGTTACATGCACACATTTGGAGCACCAGCATGGGTGCATATCCCTACACAACTCAGACACCAAGGACAGCATAGAGCTAAAAGATTATTTTTTGTAGGATATGAATCTAATAACAGATCTTATAGATTCTGAACCAGGTACATCTAAGTGAACTGACATTGGATATTCTACACGGACTTTGCTAATTGAATATGCTTGAATGGACTGACTAAAATGATACATGACTAATGGACTGTTATTTTGACTATGCTATAAAACTCTAAGTGGAATAAAGTATATTTTTGATAACATAAGCGTATCTGTTATTTTTACTGTATGTTAACTAACATACAAACTTATCTCACACATTTATGCCTATCTGACTAACGCTGCACATTCTGTTTAGCTTGTCTCCTTAACCCTGGTTGGGGAACCCAGGCTTAACAGGGGTCAAAATGAAATGAAATAATTTTGAATTAGGGGACAAGAGTAGAGTAGGACTCAATTGTTTATTTCCAGGATGAAAAAGACTTTCTGCTTGCATAATTGAAAGGGAATTCTTATTTCATGATATGAGAGCTAGATTTGTCAAAGAAACATAAACACTACTTGAATGCAGTGGGAAGCATGGATATAGATGATGTGTGTATAGGAAAAGAATATATATATATATATATATATATATATATATATATATGTGGATCTTTGGTTATTCGGGCTGCAAGCTCACATCACTCTGAGAGGCACAGAGCTGAGGACCAAGCCTGAGGATGATGAATGAGACTTCATCGAAACGTTGCCTAGATACTTCCAACCTTACGCGGGAGAAAACCCGAATAACCAAAGATCCACATACAAATACCCGCGAGAACCTCAGAAAACAAATATATATATATATATATATATATATATATATTTCTTATATGTATTTCATGTATTCATAACTATATTTATATTTATACCTGTTATCTTATAATTGCTTGACAAAATAAAATAAATAAATAAACACTTAACTGAGGTTTAGTGAGTTGATTAATATTCCCTAGCATTTTGCTTCACCAAAAGTGTCCCAATTAAATCCAGCCATGAACAGACCAAAGCTAGTCCACAGAGCAATGGCCAAAGAGTCCAAAAGTCACTTGAAAGTTTCTCAATCAAAATAAATCCATCAGGCAAATTTAAACCACAAAATAAGAGAGTTCATGAGGCAAAAAAAGTTCAGTGTTTCCAAGGCATGGTCCAAGTCAAGGCACAGTGTCAATCCAAAGTGAAGCAGGAATCCATTGGTTTTAAGTTTTAGCAAAATTAATTTAGCATTTCTAAAACACAGTAAACTGCCGGGAAAACCTATAAGGCCCACCTGCATCAAAGAACTGAGAATGTTCTTTACATTTCTGTTCCAATTCCTTTTATCTTTGGTGGTAGACTGAGCTACTTTTGGTTTTTTGCCTTTGCTTCCATTTTCTCCTATCATTCCTAAAGACTTCCTGGCTGAAAAAGCCTCATAGATAATTTTCTTCATAATGATGTTCTCTGAGTTTTAACTGAAGTTACTTGAACTATCCTAAAATATGGAACAGTCACAAAAAAAAAATCATTAATTGCCTTCTGGCATTATACTCCATTCAAAAGAATTTATCTCAAAGGTCCTTTAAATATACCTTAAAATCTCACCGCACTAGAAAATGAAATTGGTAGGAAAAATGCTTGGAATTTTATTTCTGTATCACTTTTAATATGGATTTTTTGTTAACCGGTACTGTCAGCCTTCAAGATTCCTTCCCTTTCCTTTGCTTCTTTCGGCTGCCATAGTAACAAGGGGAGGGGAAAGTATTGGGCTTTGTGGGTGTGGGAAATGTGCTGAAGGTGTTGGAGAATGAACTGTATAACTTGAGGAAAAAACTTTATTGTTTATGCTTATTTGCTTGCTTACTGCGAGTCTTTATCAAAATAGGCCAAGGTCAACAGCCAGATATCTGCTTTACCACATGAAGATGCCCCACATGACATTATACATATCTTCAATTGGATGGACAGTTTGAACTATTGTGGGTGGCAACATTGCCATCACTTGTATATGTGTTTTTCACATGTAAATCCTTAGATTCAGAATTCCTTTGATGCTACAACTTGATTTCCAGTAAAAGTTCTTTTCTCTATATTAATGGAGTCTAAGAGTGTCTTTTTTGGATTTTGAATGGAGCACCACCTGACAAGTACTTTTCATTTCTGTCTACATTTACTCCATAAATTTCAGCGTGTTTTGTTAATTTCCTAATTTAGACAGGGCTACTGGGTGTTTCCCCCTTTCCATTGTTGACAATCTGAAGTAAACTGAGCTAACCAGTTTCGCTGCACTTAATTCATTTTAAAAATCTGCAGGAAATGAGAAATAAAACAAATGATGGTCTCAGGTTTTAATTTAAAACCAACCAATAAACCAATTACATATTTTAAGTAGGCATCATTCTCAGGGTAAATTTATCATATTATCCTGTTATTAACTAAAACGCAATGCAATGCAATGCCAGGGAAAGGAAAGGATTAAGAAGCTCGTAGAATTGTTCCTTGCACACTAGGATTGTTTCACTTTAGAACATATATATGTTTCTCTCTATTGAAGTAAGTGGTAAACTCTGAAATACAATTAGTCCTTGACATACGACCACAATTGAGCCCAAAGTTTTTCTTCCTAAGCAAGACAGTCATTGAGTTTTGCCCCGTTTTACAACCTTTCTTTCCACAGTTGCTAATTGAATCACTGCAATTGTTAAATTAGTAACATGGTTGTTACTAATCTGGCTTCCCCATTGATTTTGCTTGTCAGAAGGTCACAAAAGGTGATCAGATGACACCGAGACACTTCAACCATCATAAATATGAGTCAGTTTCCAAGTATCTGAATTTTGATCATTTGACCATGGGGATGCTGCAACGGTTATGTGAAAAACGGTCATAAGTCAATTTTTTTAAGCCCTATTGTAACTTCAAACAGTCACTAAATAAACTATTGTAAGTCAAGGGCTACCTGTACTCTGCATCATATCTCTTCCAATGTGGCAAATGAACACTGCACAATAAATAGGAATTGATCTTTTACATAATCTTCTATGTACTTTCTATTTGCACTGTAAGAAGGGAAGCAGCACACATTGCGTTACATCTAACTGTTCAATTTGGTAAGGCAATACATGTATCAAAGTTTTTTGCTTGGCTGATTTGTGATGATATTGTGATGCATATTAAACCAATATGCAACGGCAAGATTGGAATGAAGAGGCATAAATCCCATTTTATATTACCTAAATTAGAGAGGGATCAACTGCCTCTCTTTTCTTAATAAAAGTTGCATCCAAGGCATAATCTTATGGCCAGTTTGTAAGTTGAATTATACTATGTATGTGTGATTGTTTGCTTGTTTCTTTTCAGTGCAAGGTCGGTTTATGTATTCTTCCTCAAAATAAAAATTTAATTATCATAATGTTCTCAGCTTATCCTGTGAGAGAAATTACAGAAATGAAAATCATACATCTGTTTCTCCCAAGTTAATTCTACCAGCAATATTTATTGAACATAATCTAAGATGCTTAGAAGTAGAACTTGGTCAGAACTCTACTGTTAAATTTGGGGGGACGGAGGAGTTATTGATTGATTGATTGATTGATTGATAGTCCAGCTTTCTGTAAGTCAATAGTATGGAAGGTTCTATCACAGATCACCCATCTTCTTGTTCAAATTCCTTCCAGTAACATGGATCTGGATAGTAACATTCATATGTTGCATTTATTTTCCCAGGATGTCAAGGTGGTTTATATGGGGTTCTTCCTTTTTTTATCCCCTGAACTACAGTCTTGAGTTTTAGGGTGTGTGAGAGAGATTGATTCAACATACCCCAGATCCAATTGCAAAATTTTAACCACCCTTACCTGGCACACTATAGTTGCTTTTCCAGTCTTTATTCCTCTCTTGAGGAATCATCAATACATTATTTATCTATTCAGCACTGAAACAAAAATAATACAACCATTACATCTTGTAAAATTGGCTAGGCTGACCTATCATGCTAGCACTGTATCAGGCGTTTTCATATTCATGAGGAAATTTACAACAGCTGCTTTTATAAACAGGCTGTATTTGTATCTATCTCACTCTTTCCTCTCCTCTCCACCACCACCACGGTATATTTGTGTGCGTGTGGGGAGTCATTGTGTCTGTTTCTGTGACTGCATATTCATCACTTCATATGGAATGAATGGATAATATATGCATGCTTTGAATTATTAATTATGAAGTAGGTGACAAAGGCAATAAAAGGAAGAATGTATTCAAAGCTAAATGATTAAAAGAGGTATGGGAAAAGAGACATCTTATTCCTGGTATGCAATTTGGTTTAGAGTCAGCTTTAAAGAAGATGCTGGCCAATTCTGCACTGCAGCCAAAGAAAAAGACTGAATGCTCTTGACAGTTTCTTAAGACAAATTTCAATTTAGTTTGAAGAGAATGGATGACAGGATTAAATTGGTATTCAGTCTGGGCTGTGGTTTCCAGAGGATTGGATGGTTGTTCCCACAGGGGGAAGCACAAACCTTGTTGACTGCCTTCTGAGTGCCTTCTGAGTAGCAATAGCACTTAATAGCACAGTGCTTTACAGCCCTCTCTAAGCTGTTTACAGCATCAACATATTGCCCCCCACCAATCTGGGTCCTCATTTTACTGACCTTGGAAGGATGGAAGGCTGAATCAACCTTGAGCCTGGTGAGATTTGAACTGTCAAATTGCAAGCAGCTGGGAGTCAGCAGAAATAGCCTGCAGAATTTCATTCTAACTATTGTGTCACCACAGCTCTAGAGTAGATCAATCTTCCATTGCCAGCCCTCTCTCATTCATTCATTTTCGCTCACCTCTTTCTCTAACTCTCATTATTATGATTAGTCACATAGTCATCTGGATGTTTAGACTTCATTTGGCATTTTTACTCATCTGTGGAGTCTTTCCCAAGTACCTGGCATTGGCAGATATTGTTCCTTAATAATCTCATTTGATACATTTGATGTGCTGTCTCCAGATATGGCAAAATCTACTACCTCGATTTTTTTTTTCATCTTTTTAATCAACAACTTTTAAGCTTGAGATGTTGTGTGGCAAGTGCTTGTCCATTTAAATTCTAATATCCTAGAGCAATTTAGCTTTGTCAGTGTCTATCTGGTGGTCCTACCAGTTTTTGCTTGCAGGCCAATGGTATTTCTTGCAGATATTCCAGTGCACCATGGTTGCTACTGTGTCTGTGGTTGTTTGTAGTCAGTCTGTGTGATCCTCTTGGAGCAGCTAATTAGTAGGTCCACTGTTCCTTCAGCTTCTTTTCAGAGGCTTCACTTGCTGTCTTTTGTTGTCTTTTCAATTCTGGCTTTTCATGTTCTTAAATCTTAAAACATAGAATTAACCACCCTACCACTTTCTTTCACTTTTCTGCAATTAGCTATTGGTAGGTCTTGCTGTTACCTGCTTTGCCTGCTAGGGTTTTTGTGTGTGTGTGTGTGTGTGTGTGTGTGTGTGTGCCATATAATGCATGTCTCTTTTCTATTCTTCATATTCTTGCAGGCTCATTTTTTTCTTCACTATTCAGGAAGCCTTCACCATGCACTAGCTTTAATGCATCTTCTTCACTTTCCTTCATATACCTTCCCAATGTCCATTTTTCTTCTTCATCTGTCTGTTGAAAGAAATATCCATCTAGTTCTCCTGCCAAGCCAGGAGAAAGGTACTGGTGATAAAATGGAGACAGGAGGCTGATTGGAAAGAGGGTCCATTTATTGATGAACAGAACCACATGTTTGTAATTCTGGTGCAGCTGACCACATGGAATTGAGAGTTGGGGGTATTTATACCTTATCTTGGGCTTCGCACTTGAACTTCCTGGTCCTGAACATGTTTTCTATTGGCTGTTGTCATACTCCCATGGGGCCATGTTGAAGTTTGAACTGCTGGGGATGATGCAATGAAGGGGCTTTGGACAATTCCTATTGTGGCTGAGGGCTAATCCTACCTTTGTTGGATCTTGGGTGAGGGTATTTGCCTATGAATAGAACCAGCTATCTCTTTCTCTCTTAAGTGCTGACATTTGCTGAGAGCTGTTAAGGAAGGTGGGGGCTGTTTTCCAAGAGCATGTTTCTTCATTTCTTATCTAGGGAAATATAATATTCTGCCTTTTTAATATTTCTCAAAATATTTCATTCTTCTAGGAGAGGGGCAGGTGCTAACTTTCTACATGTCTGATGGACTTGCAACATCCATGACTACATATGATTCTAGATAAGTGGAATGTATCAATGTTGCTGTATGGACGAAGGACATGATTCACTGACATTATTTTTCCTATCTATCTATCCAGGAGTTTTACTTCTACTTGAATCCAGTCCAGCATTCAGAAATATATCCAGAAATATATCTAATATCGAGAGTTGCCCATATGTTAATTATTTTGATGGTATTTCCTCCACTGACTTTGGACTTTAAGGTCATCTTCACTCTCATAGTGTATTCACCACTAATCCTCTCCTTGACTTCAGTGTGCTTGATGTTGTCAGCCTAAAAGATGCCGAGGTTTTTGTAGTGAGCTTCTTCATCGAGACTCTTGATATTATTTCTATAAGGCATCTTGAATCCTCCAGTTTTCACCACTTTCCACATTGATGGTATAAGCATCACATTTGTTCCATTGCAATATCTTGATTATATATTTGGACAATGCTGAACAGCAATTCTATTTATGATGGTATTTTTCCATATAGCCTCAGATCTCCCAGGTAAAGAAGTTTGGCTATGGTGGATGTTTTTGATGTTTGACAGCCACGGCATGAGTTATTCAGTATTGTTGGCAGAGAAATCAGTGTAATGACAAACAGTAGGGGTAATAGCGAGGCTCCTTGAAAAATTCTTTTCTTGATGGTAACCTCTCTCAGTCTATTCCCATCGACCAACCACTTTGTTATTATTTTTATTTTCTCACTGATTATTAATATTTTCTCTTCAGTAGTCACCATAACTTTTCTTTGGCTTTCCAGAATTTTACACACATGGGTGTCCTCAAACACTCCTGAATGTACTTCTTTGATACTGATGTCTACTAGTCTTCCTCAGCAGCAATTTCCTTTCTATTCCCAGATGAAATTTGGCATTTCTTGTATTCCAATATCTTTGAAAAATTATTGTAGTGAGATTTAGAGTAGAACAACACTGTGTGTGTATTTGTGCGTGTGTATCTTTACTATGGTTGCAAAGTGCAGTGAGAGTTGCTCAGTTTGTAGAGTTTTACAGTTGTCCAACCATTTCAAATTTGCTGATTACAAAAGAAATCAACTTTGAAATTCTGGAGTCTGACAAAGATGATCACTGACAAGCATCTTCCCTGAGAACAAAATTGATTCTGCTAGTACTTAAGGCAACCATCATGATTAGAGTAAAAGCAAGAAAATTGTAGGAGTGTATATATTGTCCAAAACATTGAATGAAAAAAGATTTTAAAAGTCTGTGAGTGATGCAACAAATGTGTTAGAGCAGGGTGCGTCACATGTTGGCCACACCCATGCCAGGTTTAGCAAAGAGGAGAAAGTCATGATACATCATGTGACACTGCCATGCCGATATGCGTTTGACACCCCTGTCACCCCATGGGTGTCAAACTCGATCACATCACGGGCCAGATCATGACATATCGAAATGTGCCTTGCCTTTGTGGAGCTGGGGTGGGTATGGCCTATGTACGATGTATCTGGCTCGCTGGCCAATTTGACAGACTTGTGTTAGAGGGTATTGCTTTCACAATTTATTACTATCATATTTATTTGTTCAATGAAAAAAAAATCTGAAAAATCTTTGCAGATGAGAAAAAACTGCATTGGGTCAAATACTAATTACAGAGGAAAATAAAAAAAAAATATCATTGCCACTATTAAACAAGGATTGTATAATTGACTGTTTTGGAAAAGAGTTCTTCTTGCTCACAGGGGATGTTGTTAGTCATGGCAAATATTTATATTCTGCCTTTCTTTAGATAAGCCCATTGTGACAAGCATCAGAGATAAAATCATAATCTAACAAGATGAAAACTCATGTATCAACACACAGACAAAAATGAGCCAAAGATAACATGGAGCATAGAGATAATGAAATTACATTTGAATGTTTAGTTAATCCAATAAAACAAACCCATCATATCCAAAGGCTTTCCTAGAATGAAAACTTCATAGCAACTTCTAAAGGATATATTTAATCATTTTTGAAAGGGATTTCTAAATCTTGAAATAACCTTTGAAAAGTTCTCCCTAATGGCAGACAGGGGAAGATGTTATGAACTAATAAAGGCGTTTAATAAAGTTTTAACAACCTTAAGTAAAAAGCAGGGTTCTAATCCTGCACTTCTGATTGGCCGATAATAGCGACATTGGATTGGTCCTTTCTGGGAAATCTGATTGGCTGTTAACGGGCCGACTCTCATTGGTTCAAGGGTTTAACACTTCCATGTTTTCATTGGCTAATAGGACAGCAGCCAACCCTATAAAAGGGCTGCTGCTGCCCTAGGTGATTGCTCTGTTCAGTATGCTTAATAAAGAGTTGAAGTTCACTGTTCACTGCCTCATCTCCGCTCCTTGCACCCATGCGCAGAACTTAACACTGGAGATGAGGATGGGATGCGGAGACATCAGAGCTGACTGAACACTTACAGAGCACCAAACAGAGCACGTGGCTGAAGGCGCATCAACAACGGAAACCATGTCCGGCGGCGCCATACCACCCGCTCCATTTGACCCGGCACAAGAAGACTGGGACTTGTACATAGACCGGTTCCAGATGTTTCTGGAGACCAACAAAATGAAAGACGCATATATGGGGGAAAAGCGAGCAGTGTTCCTGACCCATTGCGGGCCTGCCGTCTTTAAGATGGCCAAGGCACTAGTGAAACCGGCTGAAGTGAAATCCATGGACTGGGACGTCTTCGCGCCCCTTCTACGGGCCCACTATGCACCCGCTGTACCAACGCTTGTCCGAAGACATGAGTTTTATCAGAGGGACCAATGGAAAGGAGAGAGCGTCGCAGATTTCATCGCGGACCTCTGGAACTTGGGAGGCCTCTGTGGGTTTGCAGACCTCGAAGAAGCTCTGAGAGACCGAATAGTTCTGGGATTAGATGACCACTCAGCGCAGAGCAAGATCATGGCCAAAGGTGACATCGATCTTGCCAATGTCATCAAAGACGATACTGCAGCAGAAGCAACCAGGAAATCGGCCGCCCGAATGCACCGCACCAACACACCACTCCATCAACTCGCCAATGATACCTCACCTCACCTAGAGAGGCACACAACAGCGACCCACCACGAGGACCTCGAATCTCCATCAGAAAGTGATGAGGAGGAGCTCAACCAGCTCCGGTCCGAACGTGACCAACACAACCCACGGAATCGAAGACTACCGCACCAATGCGCGGGTTGTGGGGCAAACCACCCGTGATCAGATTGCAAATTCCTCGATGCACTCTGCCATTCCTGTGGGAAAAGAGGCCACATTGGGAAGGTCTGTAGAAGCAAGCGAGGATCCAGCCCAATTCAGAGAGGAAACAACTACCTCCAGACCACAGGGAATCGTCCTGTGAGTCGGGAACACTTGAACCACCAATGGAACAACCACTCCTACAGAAATAAAACACTTTCCACTTCAACGAGATGGGAAGAGGCACACCAAACCATTACCATCGGTCACGCTTCATCGTTAAATGCAAAGAAGATCCAAGTGAGGGTCGCCATCGAGAACCAACCTTGCATGATGGAAGTTGACTCAGGGTCGTCCCTCTCGATGGTTTCCTGGAAGACCCTCAAACAGTTAATCCCTGCCATCCGGCATCAAGACCTCAGAGCCCAAAGAATTATACTCAAAGATTACCAGGGGAACCGAATTCCGGTTGTCGGCTCCAGCCAAGTCCAAGTATCATTCAAAATTCAAACTGCGTCGCTACCGCTGACCGTCGTCAATCGTGACCGGCCTAGTTTATTAGGCCTGCAATGGTTCACCCCATTCGGGATCGAGGTAGCCGGCATTCACCAAACCAGAAGTGACAACTGGGAGGAGGCCCTCGTCCAGGAATTCCAGGATATCTTTGCAGACAAACTAGGCGAGTACAAGGGGATCCCGATATCATTTAACCTTAACCCTGAAGTAGCCCCCATCCGCCTTTAGCCTCATTGGGTGCCTTTTGCTCTAAAACCAAAGATCGACGAGCATCTTGATAAATTAATAGCACAGGGTGTTTTTGAACCAACTGACCATGCCCATTGGGAAACCCCAATCATAACACCCATCAAACCGGATGGATCGTTAAGAATTTGCGGGGACTACCGGGCCACCCTCAATCATGCCCTACAGCAGAACGCTTATCCGGTGCCGGTGGTTCAACACCTTCTCCATTCCCTGGGGGGCAGAAAAATCTTCACTAAATTGGATTTAGCGCAAGCGTACCAACAACTACCCGTAGATAAAAAAACCGTGGAAGCACAGACTACCGTTACGCACTGAGGTGCTTTTAAATGCAACCGACTCCAATTCGGAGTGAGCGTGGCCCCAGGGATTTTCCAAAGTCTGATGGAGAGATTTTTACAAGGGATCAAGGGAGTTGTACTATATTTTGATGATGTTTTAATTGCGGCCCCTAATAGAGAAGTACTAGAGAAGCGTCTTAGAATGGTCCTCCAAAAATTTAAAGATTCCGGCCTAAAGGTTAAAAAAAAAAAATGTCAACTATGTACAGAGAAAGTAGAGTTCCTGGGGTACCTCCTCGATAAGCAAGGAATTCACCCCACTGAGGGCAAACTAAGAGCGATCAAAAACGCACCAAGGCCTAAGAATAGAACAGACCTCCAAGGTTCCCTGGGGCTCATTAACTTTTACAACATCTTCTTGCCCCTGAAGGTGACCATAGCTGAGCCCCTACATAGACGTCTCGACAAAAAAGCCACCTGGGTCTGGGGACACTGAGAGGAGCACGCATTCTGACAAGTGAAAAACTTACTAACCTCTGATGCTGTTTTAATGCAGTATAACAAGACTTTGCCTTTAACCATTACATGTGATGCGTCACCGTTTAGAGTAGGAGCCATTTTAAGCCATGTGTTACCAAACAATAGTGAGGCCCCTATTGCTTATTTTTCAAGGACCTTATCGAGGGCTGAATGCAACTATAGCCAAATTGACAAAGAGGCTCTTGCTGTTGTATCTGCTGTGAAATGGTTTCATGAATATGTGTATGGATGAGCCTTCACAATCATTACCGATCACAAGCCCTTGCTGGGGATTATTGCGGGAGACAAACCAACCCCTTATATATTGTCACCCAGAATGACTCGTTGGTCTGAGTTCTGAGCTGTGTACAATTATAAATTGCAACATCGCCCGGGGAAAGCCATTCCCCACGCTGATGCATTGAGCCGTGCCCCACTTCCGGAAACAGTCGACGACCCAGCTCCAACTCTCATGACACTCCAGATTGAAACCCTACATTCACCGCCGCTAACAGCCAGAGACATCGCTATAGAAACGAAATGAGATCCTGTCCGGGCGCGAGTTCTCAGCTGGGTCGAACGAGGATGGCCAGCAGACCAAACCCCTGACGACTTCGCCTCTTTCAGAAACCGGCAAACAGAGCTATTCTCGCAGAAGGGCTGCATCCTTTGGGGAGACAAAGTCATCGTCCCAGAGCGGTTACAATGAACAGTTTTGAAAGCATTGCATGACGGTCACCCCAGCATCGTGCGTATGAAAGCGCTCGTACAAAGCTACGCGTGGTGGCCGGGCATCGATAAGCAGATCGAAGCCTGGGTGAAGACTTGTCTAAAATGCCAAGAAGTCAGCAGTGCCCCACCTAGAGCGATTCCAATGGAGTGGGAAACTCCCCGGGGGCCTTGGTCCTGCATCCACATTGACTTTGCGGGACCTACTAAGGGACATATGTTCCTCCTAACAGTGGATGCCTATTCCAACTGGCTCGAAATCCACAAGATGAAGACTACTACAACGGAATCAGTCATCCAAAAATTAAATAGGCTATTCACAACGCATGGGCTGCCAGACGTCCTGGTCTCTGACAACGGACCCCAGTTCACTGCCCTGGTGTTTGAACAATACTTAGCGGACCGGGGCATCCGCCATGCACTAACCTTGATGGCTCACCCTGCGGCCAATGGAAGAGCCAAGAGCATGGTCCAATTTCTTAAAAAAACTCTCCACAAGATGGACCATGGGGACATTGACGACAAACTGAACAGAATACTCCTACTCCAACATATCACCCCACACAGCGTAACCAACAAAATGCCAGCTGAACTGTTGATGGGACGCAGGCTTTGCTCCCACCTCGACCATCTCCACCCAGCCTACGTGCCAGAGAAACCCTGTGGATCTCGCGGAAAGTGCCACGAATTCAAGGTAGGCGACTTAGTCTTCGCTAAAAATCTTTCTGGCGAACTGTTGTGGGTCGAAGCCACCGTAACCAAGCCACCAGGCCCAGATCGTACCGCGTACAAACAATGGATGGGAAAATATGGAAACGCCATATAGATCAGCTTCATTCTAGGTTGCAACCCAGTTCCCATGACTCCTGTGACCCTCAAACTGAGGGGGGAGGGGATGTCGAGGGAACCGAATTCGAGATGCTGGATGACGAAATCGAAGAAAGTCAGCAGCCAGGTGCGTTCCATGAAGAAGAATCAGGAAGGGGGTGTGCCTCACCACAGAGAAATACCTCAACGGAGGCGAGCCCGCAGGAACTGGAGGACAACGATGACAGAATTAGCGGCACCAAGTCATCCTGTGGGGATGTGGAACCGCCTGCACCAGATAAATCAAAAAACGTTCCACCAGAACTGGAGTACAGACAGGAACTGGTGGGACAGCGCAAATCTAATAGACAATTGAAACTACCTGCATATCTACGCGATTACATTACCGCACCCCTCAAACGGAACCTAGGGGGGAGGGGTGTTATGAACTAATAAAGGCGTTTAATAAAGTTTTAACAACCTTAAGTAAAAAGCAGGGTTCTAA
The DNA here is from genome assembly GCA_004319985.1 of Emydocephalus ijimae. Lineage (NCBI taxonomy): Eukaryota > Metazoa > Chordata > Lepidosauria > Squamata > Elapidae > Emydocephalus > Emydocephalus ijimae. The sequence continues at coordinate 13,090 of BHEV01001372.1, forward strand.
TCCTGCACTTCTGATTGGCCGATAATAGCGACATCGGATTGGTCCTTTCTGGGAAATCTGATTGGCTGTTAACGGGCCAACTCTCATTGGTTCAAGGGTTTAACACTTCCATGTTTTCATTGGCTATTAGGACATCAGCCAACCCTATAAAAGGGCTGCTGCTGCCCTAGGTGATTGCTCTGTTCAGTATGCTTAATAAAGAGTTGAAGTTCACTGTTCACTGCCTCGTCTCCGCTCCTTGCACCCATGCGCAGAACTTAACAGAAGATGTAGGAATGCACTCCATCATAAAACAGATGATGTCTGGACCTAAGCATACATAACACTTACTCCTACCAGATTTCCAGGAATTTTTTTTGCCCCCAGCATTCCTACGTGGAAATTTAATAGAAGAAAAAGTCCAGATCTGATGATGGAATGAGAACCTGCAGGAACAATGGGAGAAAGTTTTGGTAACACAGGAGCTTTCCCCGAGAGAACTGTAGATTAAGAGATTGTGCAGTCTTGAGCTAAATGGGGAAAGAAGAAAGAGATTCAGGGTAATTACATGTAAAATTCCTCAGAATATATTGTATGTAATAGGTTAGGACAGGCAGTTGGGGACTCATCCAGCTCGCACCACTTCGGGAGAACTGGTTGTTAACTTTCTGAGCAGTTTGGTAAATTGGTTGTTGGAAGAAATCATTAGGGTACAAATCGGTTATTAAATTATTTGAATCCCACCATTGAGAACAAGGGTGTCAAACTGGGCTGAATGCATCATGTGTAGGCCATACCGGAGGTGGTATTCAACAGGTTCTGACCAGTTCTGGAGAACTGGTAGCCAAAATTTTGACTAGTTTGGAGAACCAGTTGTAGAAATTTTGAGTAGTTCAGAATACCACCTCTGACTGGCCCCGCCCCCATCTATTCTCTGCCTCCAAAGTCCCCGTTGATTGGCTGGATCTTCTTTTGTTGCTCTATACAGGAGAACGCAGCTGGAAAGAAGGTTAGTGGGGTGGAGTGGGGAGGGAATGGGGATTTTACAGTATCCTTCCCCTGCCAAGCCTACCAAGCCACACCCACAGAACCGGTAGTAAAAAAATTTGAATCCCCCCACTGGGCCACACCCACCCCAGCTCTGGGAATGGGGAAAATGTCACAAAATGTCACGTGACCGCAACACGAGGCAGCGAGTTTGACACCCATGGGTTAGAAAGTTGTAGTTTAGTTTGTCAAGATTCTCTCAATTAGATTAAGCAAACAAAGGATTGAAAATTGGACTTCACAGTGTCAACTCTGGGATTCAGCCTACAGATGGAGGGGAAAAAAGAGGTGCTTTACCTTCTGTTCTGTAGAGCAGATGGATAGGATTTACACAGACACACACAGAGGGAGGAGAATAAAGACGTGAGGTGGTCATGTGGCAGAACTCTGGTTGAGAGGAAATAGGTTTTGATCTTTGCAGCTGATTCTGAGAAACCTACTTGTTGTTCATGCTGGATAATGAGGAAATCTCTTTCAGAAGTAGAATTGAAATGAGCCATAGAAATGTAAAATGATATTGATACTTTAAAAATAAATTAAAATTACTAGGGGAAAGGAATTGTATGGCCTTCAGCGCTAAGTGTGGATTCCAATCCAGGTGTCCTCGGTTATTACTTTGGTGTGCTAATTGAGTAATTGATTATGTGCCATCAAGTTGTTCTTGGCTCCTAGCAACCATGCAGATAGATTGTCTCCATGACGATGTATCCCTAAACTGTTCTTAAACAGTTCTATGTCTCTAATTAATAAAGGCTAAGCTACCAGGTATAAGGCTATGCAAAATTTTGAAGGCATGCTTTGATCTAATTGAGAGAAGACTCTTGGGATCTTGCATCATTGAAGAAAAAGATTCATCTGGACATCTGTAGAAGTCACTACTTTCCCAGCAACGAGAAACCAGAACAGAAAGCTCCCTGCTAGCACTTCGAACTAAAGCATTAAAATAAGCACATTACTTCCATATTGCCAAAGGGAGCCATTAGGTTTTCTCATGTATCACTTTTGTTGTGTTGGCTTTCAGTTTCTTTCCTGATGCAATTCCAGGTGCTGGTCATCAGCTTTAAAGTCCCAAAATAGCACAGTGCCATGCTATCTGCATGACCACTTTTTCCTAGGGTCAATGCCTAAATATCTCATTCTGCCTCTAGGATTACCTACCTGTCCTACCAGATCAGATAGAAACAGATTAACAGAGTTGAAAGGAACCTTGTAGATAATCTAGTCCAACCCTCTGCCCAAGCAGAGACCCTACACCATTTCTGACAAATGGCAGTCCAGCCACTTCTTGAAAGCCTCCAGTTATGAAGTTCCCATAACTTCCAAAGGCAAGCTATTCCATTGGTTGATCTCACTGTCAGAAAATTTCTCCTTATTTCTAGGTTGAAACTCTCCTTGATCGGTTTCTATCCATCATTCCTTGTCTAGCCTTCAGATGCATTGGAAATTAGCTTGACCCTTTCCTCTCTGTGGCAGCCCCTCAGATATTGGAACACTGCTATCATGTCTCTCCCTGGTCCTTCTCTTCATTGATCTTGATTGTATGCCTCTGTTAATGCAATTTAGGATAGCATTGGCTTGTTTGGCTGACACCACACACTGCTGGCTCATAATAAGATGGGCATACTTCTAGCTACTTCCCCTAAATATTGCCATTTTTGTGGCAGCCCCTGCCCTAAGGAACTTCTACCCTCCTGGCCTTTCGTAAAGCTTTGAAAAATCTGGCCTTTGGGTGCCCAGGATGAGATGGATCTTTAAAAAGTTTTGAACTTTCTTAAGGCAGTGGGAGTCAAAAAGCTCTTCCAAAGAGGGGAGAGGGCAACTTGGCAATGATGTTAACCTTCTGGAGTGCTGTCCTATCTGCTACTGTGCAATTGGCAAACCATACACAGGTGCAATATGTTAAAATACTCTCTATGGTGCAGTGGTAGAAGGTCACCAGAAGTTTTTCATTCAGTTGCTTTTTTCCTGAGGAGTCTCCTGTAGTATAATCTCTGCCAGGCCCTTTTGACCAGTTTGCAATGTCAATGCCCCAGGTGAGGTCCTCTTTTGTGATAACTTTAAATTGGCCGCTTGCTCCACTCAGTCTCCATTGATAAGAAAGTGCTGGGTGTATGATCTATTCTTTCTATAGTCCACTATAAGCTCTTTGGTCTTATTGGTGTTAACGACCAAGTTATTGTCTCCATGAAAGCAACTGGTCCACCTCATCTTGATAAGCAGATTCAACCCATCCCCTGGAGATTAGTCTCACCACTATATTACTGGCGTGAGTGGGAATGCAGTCATGCACATAAAGAGTATAGAGTCAGGGACTCAACACACAACGCTGTGGTGTACCAGTGTTAATAATAAGGGCTGAAGAGATATCATTACCTAATCTGATCCTCGGAGAGCCGCCAGACATAATCCAAAGGCAGATTGAATAAGAAAGTCCAAGGTATGTAAGTTTAGACACTAGTCTATGTGGAACTATTGTGTTAAATGCAGAGCTAAAATCGACAAAAACATCCTCACATAACCCACCCCCCCTGCCCCACTGTTCCAAATGAGTCAGAGCAGTGTGAAGAATCATGGCTATAGCATTCTCTGTAAATCTATTTGTTCTGTATGCAAACTGTGTTTATCAAATATATGCAAAAGACCATAAATGATGTACCGGCAGATGAATTTCTCAAAGCACTTCATGATGATAGAAGTTACTGCCACTGGCCTGTAATCATTGAGGTTATTGATAGGGAACTTCTTTTGCAGCGGAACAATGGTGGAAGCCTTCAAACAAGATGGAATAGTAGATTGGGATAAAGACCAATTGAAGAGCCTGGTAAAGACTCCAGCCAACTGATCAGCACAGTCTTTAAGCACTTGGGCCAGAGATACCATCAGAACCAGCAACCTTTCTAGGGTCCACAGCCCTCAAAATGCTCCTTATCTCCTGTTCCTCCACAATGAGGTGAGGGCTACAATAGGCTGGTGGCTGTATTTTAGCTGTCTCTGTATTTTAGTTGCCTCTTGAAAAAGCACCTTTGTGGCAACCATGACTGAGAATCTCCATAGACAAAATGGGTGCTTATATAAAAGTTTTTTAAACAAACAAATGCTTCACTGAGGCACAATGCTTCACATGCCCTTACTTTATTGTGTCCTATATTGGTGAATCATCAGAATGATCCTAAAAAATAAATGCACACTCATTTAAGAGTCCCCAGACTTACCAGAATATCTTATGGTTTATAGGGCAAACCTGTGCAACTTTCAAATTTCTTGAAATTGGTAGTTGTTGTTTGTTTGTTTTTTAAATTTATTCCAGGGGTGTCAAACTCATGTTATCATGGCACCATCACATGATGTATCAGAACTCCCCCCCCCTTCGCTAAACCAAGTGTGGGTGTGTCCAGCACATGACACATTGGGCTGGGAGTTTGACAGCCCTGATTTATTCCATCTATTTTTGCAAAGGATAGGTATTGATTTGTATTTCTGACTATTTTTCTTATAAAAGATATATGAATGATTATGGCTATGTTTCTATCGCTGCTACTGCAAGTACTTACCCATTAGGACTCTTCAATTATTATTCTATCTACTCTTCTCTTGGCATCCTCAGGGCAGCTATCTGAACAATTATTGGCATTGTCAAAGAGGAGAAGCTTGGTTGGAAATTCAAAGCAGGAGCACATTACAGTATTTGAAGATAACACCAGGGGAATTGTATGTGCTTGTTGACATAAAATGAGATCTTTGTTTGCCTCCTCAGATTGGGTCTGCTTAGGCAGGAAGCCCAAACAAAGGATTAGCACTCTTATAAGAGATGAGAGTACAGCATACTAACCATCTTGTATTATGCCTGTACTCTCAGTTCTCCCCTTGCAGTGGCAAGGGCATACACCTTGATCCTGAGATCATTATGACAGTTTTCTATTGCCTTTTCCCATGAAAATCCCTGGAAAATGACTTCCCCATTATGGGCTAAAGCTACGCTACTGCAGTAATTTTAGGAGATGGGTTCCATGGGAAAGAATGCAGAGTCACAACAAGCTATGGGTTAACTGGAGTTTTGCTACAATGAACGTGACTTCAATTATAACTGCCACCTGCCACACAGCTGTGTTTACAGCCCAAGCTTCTTTCCTTTTTGTCTTTTTAATTCAGTGACAAAAGAGGGTGGCAATGACCTTGGGGCTAAAAAGCAACAACAAGAAAAATATGGCTGTGAATTTCAAACTTCGAACATTCTCAAAAAAAAAAAAAAAAAGTTATATTCCACCAGTAAGGCTTACGCGGAACCCCTAAGTTGGTGAAGGCTTTTCTTTTTAGGAAAGATGTTAAATTAAATATAATTGATTTTTTTTTAAAAAAAAATGTAAGTACTTAACGTTTGTTCAATTTTGATTTACAGTAAGTGCAGGAAATTCATATTGCCACTAACACCAAGTAGATTGTAACCCACCTTTTTTCTTCAGTGTTGCATTTTCTGTTACATTTTATCCTTAGCCTCAATTTTCATTTAACAGAATAACAAAATAACAGAGCTGGAAGGGACCTTGGAGGTCATCTAGTACAACACTCTGTACAAACAGAAATACCATTTCTGACAAATGGCTGTCCAGTAATGTACAGGATTATATTTTTACAATTACATTTCTGTAACGTCTTTTATTTTAAGGCAATTTTTATGGCACAGTGTAGGTTGCGATATGTTCAATGACATATACACATTCTGAAAAATTATTATAAACCTCAGACAGAGGCTTTTGTGGTAATTGCCATATGTCTTCATCTATCACAACCTGTTTGTCAGACAGGCAGATGCTTCCTAATAAAATCTTAAAATATTTACTAAAAATATTAATGAACTGAAACAAAAAAGATGATAGTGGCATCAGCTCCATCCAACACAGGGTAATCAAGAATAGTTTTGAAAAAATGCATGCCGCTCAATTTTTTAATATTCTTTTTCAGACAACTGATTTGTAAAGTACATAAAATGTCTAAGGAACTTAAAAAAAAAAAAAACTTAAAAAGTTAGACCAGGATGTGGCATTGAAACAATATTGATTGTGCTGTTGGATGACCTCTGCAGCAGCAAGATGGGAATAGTACGTCCATCCCAGTGGTGGTTTTGACGGGTTCTGCCCGGTTCTGGCGAGCTGGTAGGAGCGATGAGCAGCGGAGACCGAACCAGTTCTCTCTGCTGCTCTTCTGTTGGGCCCACCCACCTGCCTGGGCTCCCATATTCACTTTTATCTGCTGAATTTGAAGCACAGCCGCTTTGTGCCGCACAGAATAGTGTTGCGTGGCAGCTGCTGAAGTGACCGGGATCATGCAGGCTTGCAGGAGATGAGTTAGAACGCTTCTGCACCTGCGCAAAGTGTGTGTTTGGTGCACGTGTGCACACAAAGTGTGTACATGTGCACAAAGCACGCCCACCAAGCCATACCCACTGAACCGGTGGCAACAATATTTGAATCCCACCACTGGTCCATTCTTATTCTTTTTGATCTCTCAGTGGCCATCAACCAAGGTGTCTTTCTGAAACTGACTTTGGGAATTGGGGATGAGTGGCATTGTGTTGTGCTGGTTTTCCTTCATGGTTGGTTCAAATCAGTCTTGACAGGATGAAAGAGGTCCAATCAATTGGCCCTGCTTTGTGGAGTACTGCAGGGCTCAGTTCTTTCTCCTTCTTATTTAACTCTACACAAGGCATCTGAGTGAGGTGATATAACAGTTTGGGATGAGATATTATCAATATGATACTTTTTATATCTCCACCCTGCCTGTCTGAAAGATGTTGTAGATGCCTTATCAAAGTGACTGGAGGTCAAAGAGGCTTTGGCTGAGCCCAAGCTGAGTAGCTTTGGGTGTTTGAGACTTTCATATTAATGTGCCACCGGGGCACAGTGGTTAGAAGGCTACTTCTTCTGAATGCCAGCTGACTGCAATTTGGCAGATCAAATCTCACCAGGCTCAAGGTTGATGTTGTGAATCAATAAAATGTTTAATAAAGATTATTAAGAGCTTGAAGTAAAGTGCAGGGTTCTGGCCCTGCACTTCTGATTGGCCGATAATAGCAACATCAGATTGGTCTGTTCAGGGGAATCTGATTGGCTATTAACGAGCCTCTCCCATTGGTTAATGGAGCTAGCGCTCCCTGTGTTTCATTGGTTAAAGAAGTTAAGAGTTGCCTATATAAAGGGGCCCATCATGGCCATTGAGCTGAGCTGTTTCACATGTAAATAAAGAGTTTGAAGTTCACTGTTTCACCGGCTCGTCTCCATCCTTGCACCCATGCTCAGAACATAACACTGGCGATGAAGGTGGGATGTGGAGATGTCAGAGCTCGCTGAATGATGAAGAACCATAACCAAGCACGTGGCTGAATGCACCAACAGCGGAACCATGTCCAGCAGCGTCATACCACCCGCTCCATTCGACCTGGCACAAGAAGACTGGGACTCATATATGGATCGCTTCCGGATGTTTCTGGAAACCAACAATTTAAAGGATGCCACTACCAGAAAGAAACGAGCAGTATTCCTAACTCATTGTGGACCAACCGTATTCAAGATGGCCAAGGCACTAGCAAAACCGGCAGAAGTAAAGTCTATGGACTGGGACGTCCTCAAACCACTGCTAAGGGCTCACTACGCACCGACCGTGCCAACGCTCATGAGAAGGCATGAATTCTATCAGAGAAGTCAGCGGAACAGCGAAAGCGTTGCTGATTTCATCGCGGATCTCCGGAATCTGGGAGGCCTATGCGAGTTTACCAATTTAGAAGAAGCCCTAAGAGACTGAATTATTCTGGGATTAGATGCACCAGGCACTCAAAGTAAATTAATGGCAAAGGGCAACATCACCCTTAAAGACGCCATAGCTGAAGCTACTGCAGCAGAAGCAACCAGAAAGTCGGCTGCCCAGATGCACCGCACACACGCACCAGTTCGCCAACGAGCCAGCGACATTTCACCTCAGTCAGAGGGACAGCTAGAAACGGCCCACCACGAGGATCTCGACTCGTTGTCAGACAGCAACGAGGAAGAGGTCCATCGATTTCGGTCCGAACGGGACCAACACCAGAAATCACAGTACCAATGCGCCGGGTGTGGAGCACGCCACCCCTGGTCTGAATGCAAATTCCTCGACGCGCTCTGCCATGTGTGCGGGAAAAGAGGCCATATAGGTCAGGTCTGTAGAAGCAAGCTAGGACCCAGCCAGCCCTCAAGGGGTGCTAACTACCAACAACTGGAGTCGTCCCATGAAGCGAGAACCCGTGAACCACCAATGGAACAACCACTCCTACAGAAACAAAACCCTAAACCACCCAACAAAGCGAGAAGAGGCTCACCAAATGATCACGATCAGTCACGCCTCATCTCTGGATGCCAAAAAGATCCGAGTGAAAGTGGCCATCGAAAACCAGCCCTGCCTGGTCGATTTAGGATCGCCCCTCTCAATGGTTTCCTGGAAAACCCTCAAGCAGCTCATCCCCACTATCCGTAGGCAAGACCTCCGGTTCCAAAGGCTCATACTTAAGGACTATCAAGGAAATCGAATTCTGGTTGTTGGATCCAGCCGAGTACGGGTATCGTTTAAGAACCGTACAGCATTTCTACCCCTGACTGTAATAGACAAGGATCAGCCTAGTTTGTTAGGCCTCCAATGGTTCGCTCCGCTTGAAATTGAAGTAGCCGGCATTCACCGAACCTACAGCAGTGTTTGGGAAGAAGACCTCATCCACAAATTCCAGGAAGACTTCGCGGAAAAATTAAGCGAGTACAAGGGGACCCCGATATCGTTTAACCTCAATCCCGAAATAGCTCCCATCCGCCTTAAGCCTCGTCGAGCTCCCTTTGCCCTTAAACCAAAGATTGACAAGCAGTTTGATAAATTAAAAGCTCAGGGAGTGCAAGAACCAACCGATCACTCTCCCTGGGAAACCCCAGTCGTAACGCCCATCAAGCCGGATGGATCAATAAGAATTTGTGGGGA
>BHEV01001373.1:0-16587 GCA_004319985.1 Emydocephalus ijimae
AAGATGATGAATGAGACTTCATCGAAACGTTGCCTAGATACTTCCAATCTTATGCGGGAGAAAACCCAAATAACCAAAGATATAAATATATATAGTATATGTATGTGGATCTTTACATACATACAGATATATATATTTTCCTTAACATACAGCACCCATACACGATGTAATTTAAAAAAAAATACTTGATTGTGCAGAAATGGATAAGTTGACCTTAACGATAGAAGATAAAGAAGATACATTATATTTTCAAGTATTGATAAAATATTTTATCAATGGTTGGCCGACAGAAGCATAATGTAGAAATTGGTAAAATATTGGTATTAGGTATGCCTTATGTTTAACATATTATATTATATATGTTGAGGTATAAGATTTAATAGCTGCCAGCTACTATAAATCTGATGCAATGTAAGGCTGATGCAATATAAGGCTGATCCAATAAGGATGAATCAGCATAGTATGGGTATTGCCGTTTCAAGACTAAGGTGGGGTCTACAGAAGTTTTACCATTTGAAGAGATGTTTATATAAAGGCAGCCCTTAGAGACGGCATGTTCTCTCTCCTTGTGTCCAATATTCATTGCAGAGTTCTCCGAGTAGAGTTAAGAAGAAGACTGATTGCTTGTAAGGTATTTTGCCTACCACGTATATTTCTGTACATGTCTTATATATAAACCACTGTTAAATGTCTAAGTTCAGGGGTGGGATTCTACTGGTTCAGACTGGTTCGGGCAAACCAGATGTTAAAGTTACATCTGGTTGTCAAACCAGTATTTCAACCAACCGGCTGGCTCTGCCCACCCCACTCTGCCCTTCCCAAGAGTCTCCATGTGTGTCCCATTTTCGATGGAGGTAAGTGCAGGGTCTATGCGGAGGTTCTGAGAGGAGAAAAAAAACAACGGGCCTTCCGGAAGTCCAGAGATGGGTCTGTTTCTGGCTTCCAGAAGTCGTGAAACGGGCCTGTTTCTGGCTTTCGGTGGGCCTCCACAGCACGGGGGAGGAAGTTTTGAAGTCTCTGGGTGCTGTGTTTTGCCCCTGGGTTGTCCAATAATGGTAGTCACGCTGCAAAACGCCCTGACAAATGTACTATTCTGTAAGCAAACTGAACCAGAGGATACACCGTTTTTAACACACATGTACGTTAAGATAAAATATATACACAAACTGTTTAAAATGCTTTTTTTTTTTTAAAAAAAAGAACAATTCCATTGCACCTCCAGGAATTGGGGCACTTTTTTTGGAGGGGGCAGTGGGGGGGGAATTGTTCTCTGTTTCTGTCGTTTTCCGTCTCCCAACCTGTCTTAGCTGGCTCTGTTTTCACTTGAGCTGCTCATGTTTGCAATTTGGTTATTCACCGTTTTACAAACACAGACGTTTCCGGGTCTCCAATTTTCCGTCAAGAATATTTATTTTTTGTAGAGACGCCAAGATCCGTGGGTGGGTATCTATAGTCTGCGCAGGTGTCTGGTTGTGTAGAATAGTGCTCAACTTACAACCATTTGTTTAGTGACTGTTGAAAGTTACAACTGCCACTGGAAAAAAGTGGCTTACGACTGTTTTTCAAACATGGGACCGTGGCAGCGTTCCCCGGGGTCACATGATCAAAATTTGGATGCGGGGGATAGCTGACTCGTATTTATGATGGTTGCAGGGTCTGTGTGTGTGTGTGTGCGTGTGTATGTGTGTGTGAGATGCAATCCCCTTTGGCGACCTCCTGATCAGCAACGTCAAGAGGGAAGCCAGATTCACTTAACGACCATGTGACTACCTGAACAGGTTCACTTAACGAGCGTGGCGAAAAAGGTCGTAAAATGGGCCAGAACTTATTGATGAATGTCTCGCTTAGCCAGGGAAATGTGGGGCTCAATTGTGGGCATAAGTCAAGGACCACCAGTACATACATACATACATTAATATGCATACACACAACAAAACCATGCATGTAAGTACCCGCGAAAACTTAAGAAAACATCTATCTATCTATCCACACACACACATACATACGCATGCATGCATACACATGTGTATGTATGTATGTGCATGTATGTATTGTATATCGCACATATATGAATTAAATCGTGTTGCATTGTATTAATTATAGTTTATTACCATATATTATACATATATATTTTTGAGTATGTACATATTTGTTCCTAGTGTTTGCTAATCTAGTCTTGCTAATATTGCTTGAATTGTTCTAAAAATGCCAAACAGTAAGTTTCTATTCAAATGCATATAGTAAATATCTTTTTTTCCCCAAATTCCCGATGCGAGAGTGCAAGAAATGCTTTTCCTTTTAATGGGGTTTTCTGGAGAGCCTCTCTGAAAAAGATCCCATTCTGATCCATTCTCCAGAGTACCCTCAAGATAGCTCTCTCTCTCTCTCTCGCTCTTTCCAATAAGAAAAAAAAACAAAAACGAAGGCATGGATAATTTATTTTTAAAACAGTCACATGTGAATGTTTCAACATTGACGAAGTGACTGGGAAATTAAATTACTGGCGGTAAGCAACAGGAGAATTAAAACAGCCCAAACAATCTCGAAAAAGAGTCATAAAAAGGCAGTCATTCCTTTCTAATGCCACCTGGACAGGCCCTTTAGAGAGAGTATGGAGGAAAAGAAGAATTTGTTTAAGTGGTGGAGGGCTGCAATTGATTCACAATAATCACACTGTGTTTCCCCGAAAATAAGACCCTGTCTTAATATTTTTTTTTGCCACCCAAAAAAGGCTCCAGGTAACCTCAGATAACCTCACTTGTGCGCGTTGCCCCGGCTTCCTTTTCATGATCAGAGGCCTCCAGAAACTTCTTCTGCCACCAGCAAGGCTTTCCGGAAGGCCTCTGTAGCCAATAACAGAGCTTTGGATTGATCCAGAGCTTTCTTATCAGCTCCACAGGTCTTCAGGAAAGCCTTGCCAGTCTTGCTGGCTGCAGAAAAAATGGGCCGGCAAGGCAGGTGTCGGGGTGTGTCAGGCCTGGCTACACCTGTCCAAAGGTAAGTACTAGGGCAGCTCCATCACTCCCATCCCCACCCTAGCTTAATTTTTACTCGTCCAGTCTGGAGTGGGCGGGATCTTAATTAGGGCTTATTTTGGGGGTAGGGCTTATATTGGGCACATATGGCAAAATCAAGCCAGGACTTACTTTCAGGGCAGGTCATATTTTGGGGGAAATAGGTTAATAATAATAACAATTTATAGCATCTGGAGCATCACTTGAACAGCATTGGCACTGAGAAAATCTCAATTGAAAAAGCTAATTTTACTCAGAAAAGCTTACATACTGCAACCATATCTTTAATATTATTAAACACCCACACCTGCCTATCCCAGGTTCTTCGGAAGGACTTGAGAGGTAGAGAATGGTGCGAAATTCAGGGCTAAATGTCTGGTGGCTAAATGCTCATTCATTGGCCGTTCAGAGTTACAGCGGCCCTGAAAGAGAACCACAACCATGGAACGTTTTGTTGAGCGAGCACTTTGCTAAGTGAGTTCTGCTCCATTTTACCACCTTCTTTCCCACAGTTGTTAAGTGCAGTACTTGAGTTAGCCACATGGTCGTTAAGTGAATCTGCCTTCCCCCGTTGATTTTGCTCTTTCAAAGGTTGCAAAACAGGATCATGTAACCCCTGGGATCCTGCGACAGTCATAAATACGAGTCAAGTTGCCAAGCATTCTGGATTTTGATCACATGACCCTGGGAACGCTGCAATAAATGTGAAAAATGGTCATAAGTCACTTTTTTTTCAGGTGCTTTGTAACTGGGTCACTAAGTGAACTGTTGTAAGTCAAGGACTACCTGTGAGAAAATAATATTAATAAATAACCATGTCAAGGTAATGCCTCATTGGGGGGTTAATAACAGTCGTATATGGAGGGCAACCTGTATATATTGAGAATTTGTCTGTTAGACTTGCTGTAATTGTAACACAACACAACTCTTCATTTTATCTGCCTAAGGCGGGACTAGAACTCACCGTCTCCTGGTGATTGGCCCAAAGTCACCCAATCAGCTTTCATGCCTAAGGCGGGACTAGAACTCACTGTCTCCTGGTGATTGGCCCAAAGTCACCCAGTCAGCTTTCATGCCTAAGATGGGACTAGAACTTACTGTCTCCTGGTGATTGGCCCAGTCACCCAGCAATCTTTCATGCCTAAGGTGGGACTAGAACTCACTGTCTCCTGGTGATTGGCCCAGTCACCCAGCAATCTTTCATGCCTAAGGTGGGACTAGAACTCACTGTCTCCTGGTGATTGGCCTAAAGTCACCCAGTCAGCTTTCATACCTAAGGTGGGACTAGAACTCACTGTCTCCTGGTGATTGGCCCAAAGTCACCCAGTCAGCTCTCATGCCTAAGGAAGGACTAGAACTCACAGTCTCCTGGTGATTGGCCCAAAGTCACCCAGCAATCTTTCATGCCTAAAATGGAACTAGAATTCACAGTCTCCTGGGGATTGGCCCAAAGTCACCCAGCGGGCTTTCATGCCTAAGGCGGGACTAGAACTCACCGTCTCCTCGTGATTAACTAGGAGTCAGCCTTAACCAACAGACCAAAATGCAATAATAATATCCTTTCCAATTGTCCCTTTTTCTAATCTCCAATTTACCAGCAGGAGGGAAAGCTTCAGCACTCACCCGATGGTATCGCATCTCTCCGGCCGTAGCAGATTCCAAGCTGATCCGATATAAATTATCCCTACAGAAAAAGATGGAGGGAGAGGGGAGGGAAATGAAATTCATTGAGAGAAATACTTTTGCATTGCCTCTTCCTTTCTCAATGTTTGGAGATGTCTCCAAATATAACCAGGCCACATTTAACAGAATAAAAAGAGTCGGAAGGGTCTTTGGAGGGCTTCTAGTCCAACCTCCCGCCCAGGCAGGAAACCCTAGACCTGGGATGGCAAACTTACGGCATGCGTGCCGCAGATGGCAAGCAAAGCCATTTGTGCCGGCACACGAGACACACGTAAACCTACCTCACTTGCACATGTGCGCGCCTCCAAGCTGATTTTCAGCCCATTTGAGGCCTTTTTCAACCTCCCAGAGGCTTGAGGACAGCTTCTTCAAGTCTTTGCAGGCTGAAAAATAGGCCCGTTCCATCACTTCCTGTAAGTGACGAAACGGGCCCATTTTTTGGTCTGCAAAGGCTGCAGAAGCCTCTGGTAGGCCGAAAAAGGCCTCAAATGGGATGAAAATCATCTGGGAGGCAAAGTGCAGGTAAGGTGGTATGTGTGTCGGAATGTGTGTGTGGGAATATGCACGCATACGTAGGAGTGGGGGGCACGAACGTTGCCTTCTGAGTGCTGGCATGTGAGAGCGCACACAATTTTTGTCACAGAAGCCCAAAAAGGTTAGCCACCACTGCCCGAGACAATTTCAGACAAATGGTTGTCCAATCTTTTCTTTAAAACTTCCAGTGTTGGAGCATCCACAACTTCTGGTGGCAGGTTGTTCCACTGGTTAATTGTTCCTTTTTTAAAAAAAAAAGATTTTATTGGTTTGTAAAGACAAACAAAAACAAACAAAACATAAAAACATCCAATTTTCTTCCCTAAGTGTACAAGCAGTGTGTCGGTTGGTTTACAAATTTTTTGTGCATCCATTTCATAGTCTCAATTACAGTTACATTGCATAATAACTCATATTATCAATCAAAAATTGAATACCTTAGTATCATTATTAATCAATCATTTGACTATAATTTTGTTCATTCATACTTTGCGAGATAACTATAATTTACTCAGCTTATTTTATAACAATTCATATAATCCTCCCAAATCTATCTAGAAACATTTTATAGATACAATAATAATAAAAAAGAAAAGAAATACATCTTTATATATTCATTGTTTTCTAAAATTCTACATATTTTAATATTATATTTTATTGTCTAACCATTGATAGAAAAGGTCCCAAAATTTGTAAAATTGTTTATCCTCTTGTTCTCTAATTTCAAATGTCAATCTACTCATTTCAGCACATTCCAATATTTTCTTAATAGTTTCCTCCTGCGACGGTATTTTCTCATTTTTCCAATTTTTAGCAAATACAATCCTAGCCGCTGTTAATACATTCACAATCAAATATTTCAAATCTTTACTGTATGTATCAGGTAGAATTCCAAATAAAAATATCTCTGGTTTCAAATCTATATGTTTTTTTGTCATTTTTTCCAACCACATGTGGATTTTAGTCCAATATTTTCTAGCGTCCACACAAGTCCACCATATATGGTAATATGAGCCACTGGTTAATTGTTCTTACTGTCACGAAATTCCTCCTTAGTTCTAGGTTGCTTCTCTCCTTGATTAATTTCCTCCCGCTGCTTCTAGTCCTGCCTTCTGGCGCATTGGAGAATAGCTTGACTCCCTCTTCTTTGGGGCAGCCCCTGAGATACTGGAAGACTGCTATCATGTCACCCCTGGTCCTTCTTTTCATTTAAACAAGGCTTCCTTAAAACAATAATAAAGAAACAAAGACCGAAGCAGTCCGCAATTTTTAAAGAAAGTTTGTAAAACGAGAACATGCCAGGCGCTTAAAATCTGAAGTTCGGAACTTAAAGGGCGCATGGACATCCTATTTCCTTGCCCTGTTTTGAGATTTTAGATGCATGCAAAAGGTTTGTCCCCTTTCCCGGTCTGCCGGTGCTTGATGGATGCTTAGAAAATCTGAGTTCTTGAATTGCAAGCCCTTAGGGCAGTGGCCCCCAACCTTTTTTCTGCCACGGCCTGGTACCAGCATCACAAAATGATCCGCGACCCGGTACCAGCATCAGCACGCATGACAAGGCAAGGCGAGCCAAGCAACTGGCCAGCCAGCCGTCCCCCACTTCTCCCCGCCACCTTCAACGCCTCCTTTGTACCTTTGTCAATGGGCTTTGGGACGGCTTTGGGACGGTCGCTCGGCTCGCCTTGCCTTGGGTGTTGAAAGAATCCTCGACCCTTAGTTTCATTCGAAGCCGCCTCCCCCCTTCGATGAAACTAAGGCGCGAGGATTCCTTCAGGACCCAAATGCTGCTTTCCAACTGGAAAAGCTCACCCAGAAGCATTTTATCATCGAAACAAGATGGCGGCGCCCAGCAAACCGGCGGCCCGGTAGAAAATGTTCCACGGACCGGTACCGGTCCGGGGCCTGGTGGTTGGGGACCCCTGCCTTAGGGGATAGCAGGCCTCTCTAGGTAGGGATGGAAAAAAAGGTTCCCCCCATCCCGTCTCATTGATCCTTCGAACGCAGCACCAGCATCTGCAAAGAGATCCACAGTCCCAGGCTGTATGAACAGAGAGATAATATCGTAGGAAGAAAAATCTGATCTGGTTCCAATCTGGGAGAAAGGCACTGGAAATAAAATGGAGGTAGATTGGAAAGAAGGATTCCTTTTATGGATGGGCTGAACTGTTAACGGCATGTAGTTCTGGGACAGCTGACCAATTGGTTTGATGAGGACGAGGATTTTGAGATGCTCCAGGGTTGTTGTGCAAAGTAGTGAGCCTTGCGCCTTTTGCTATTCTAATGATGGAAGTTTAATTCCATTATGTCCTAAAAGTCATGTCAGGTTCTTAGAATTTGGATGTCTGGAGGTGGTGCGCTGTGTCAACTGGAGGTGAAGGTGTTTGGTTTGTGAACAGGCTGGCCTGGATTTGTCAACTGGCACAAAAATATCCATCTCTAAAGGCTTCAGGCATCTGCTGGAGGATGTTGGGACTGCTTTCAGAATTTGTTAAGATTTTTCTCCATTTCTTCGTATGAGGAAATATAATATTCCACCTCTTTTAATATCCCCCCAAATATTTCATTCTCTGGGGGATGGGGAGGCTTCCTCCAGTATCAAAGACCACAAGAAGTGCGCATGCGAATCCTGCTCCCAGTTTTGGTCACCACAATACAAGTAAGAGGTTGAGTGTCTAGAACGGGTGCAGAGAAGAGCAGCCAAGCAGATTAGGGGACTGGAGGCTAAAACATACAAAAAACAACTGAGTGTATCAAGGTATTGAGTTTTAATAGCTGACCATAATATTCTTGGCATTCGCACATGTCCTGCCTGCCAAGTCCGAACTGATAAAGTTTTACTCGCAGAAAATCACAAGGCAGTCCACAAAAATAGTCATTCAACGAAGAAAAGCTGAAGTAAGGTGAAACTTTGTCCCGTACAAAGTTTCAGGAGAAAACACACCCACTTTTATCCCCTGTGGGGTGCGGCTCAATGACTCAGCTCACTCTCCGACCCTCCCACGCCGCTGCTCACGTTTCTCCCTACGACGCTGCTTAGGATCGAGCCAACACTCTTCCTCTTGACTCCCTGTCAGGGGCTGCTCCGATATGCCCTCCTCCTCCTGATTAATCTCAGGCTGTTCCTCTCGGTTGTCTGATGGAACCTGAGGCATTATCAGGGAGGAAGGTCCTGGGGAGGAAGGCATTCCCAGTTCTTCCTTCTCATCTTCCAGGTCCTCTTCCTCTGACAGCATAGGCTCGGGAATCGGGGCCACAACATATATATATATATGTGAGGCCATGAGAGGGAGTATCTCTCTCTCCTTGTGTTCTGTCTGCATTGTGGTTCTCCATGCAGAGTAAAGTAGATTGCTTGCTTGCCAGGTATTTGCCGACCACATATATGTATGTATATAGCTGTCTTGTATATAAACCACTGTTAAAGCCTCTGAGTGCTGTGTTGTGCTCCTGGGTTGTCTCACAATAGTAGTCATGCTGCAAACACTGACACAGAGAATGGCTTTGTTGGGCAATCCATCAGCTTTCTCTTGCCAGACAATCATAGCACCAGGCCGGTTGGTCTTTCGGCTTCACCTCCAAAGCGGCTGTTGCCACTAAAATTTGAGGGCAATGTCCGCTCCAGGGAATCAGTTCCATCTTGTGCATATCTGTCCTTCTTTAAACTTTTATCCACCCCCATTAAATCGAGACGGGGTGGCTTGAAGAAGCCATTGGCCAGCTGCGTTGCCAGGCCTGCCCTTTGGGAGTCAGCAACAGAAGGACACCCTGGAGAGCATCCAAATAGGAATCAAGGAGAGAAGCAACCTTGAAGTAAGGAGGGAGTTCCTGATGGTGAGAACAGTTAATCTGTGGAATGGGTTGCCTCTGGGCATTTTGAAAGAAGACATTGGATAACCATTGGTCTGAAATGATTTAGGGTTTCCTGCCTGAGAAGGGTTGGACTAGAAGACTCCGAGGTCCCTTCCTATCCTATCCTATCCTATCCTATCCTATCCTATCCTATCCTATCCTATCCTATCCTATCCTATCCTATCCTATCCTATCCCATTCCTTATTCATTCTATTCTATTCTATTCTATTCTATTCTATTCTATTCTATTCTATTCTATTCTATTCTATTCCTTATTCTATTCTGTTCCCTANTCTATTCTATATTCCAATATTCCAATATTCCAATATTCCAATATTCCAATATTCCAATATTCTATTCTATTCTATTCTATTCTATTCTATTCTATTCTATTCTATTCTATTCTATTCCATTCCATTCGGCTACTCTGCTCTGCTCCTCTCCTCTATTCTGCTACTCTATTCTATACTCTACTCTACAATATTCTGCTACTCTACTGTGCTCTATTCTATACTCTACCCTATTCTATTTACTCTATTCTGTTCTGCTATTCTACTCTACTCTATTCTATACTCTACTCTATTCTGTTCTGTTCTGCTATTCTACTGTACTCTATTCTATTCTACTCTATTCTATTCTGCTACTCTACTCTACTCTACTCTACTCTACTCTACTCTACTCTATACTCTATTCTATTCTGCTACTCTACTCTACTCTACTCTACTCTACTCTACTCTACTCTATACTCTATTCTGCTACTCTACTGTCTCTGCTCCTCTACTCTATTCTACTCTACTCTATTCTATTCTATACTCTATTCTTTTCTGCTATTCTACTCTACTCTACTCTACTCTACTCTATTCTATTCTGCTACTCTACTCTACTCTATTCTATACTCTATTCTGTTCTGCTATTCTACTGGACTCTATTCTATTCTATATTCTTCTCTATTCTGCTCCTCTCCTCTCCTCTACTCTAATTTTTCTGACTGGTTTCTTGTTCTGACCCTCTGTGTCATAAAACCAAGGCATAATGGAAGCAGAAACCATGAGTGTTACTACTGCTTTAAAATGCCTTGGTAAGACCACACTTGGAATATTGCATCCCAATTCATAAACAGTATGAAGAACGGTTGCAGGAATTGGGTATGTCTAGTTTAAGGAAGAGAAGGAGCAAGGGGACGTGAGAGCAGTCTTCCACTATTTGAGGGGCTGCCACAGGGAGGAAGGGGGTCAAGCTATTCTCCAAAGCCCCTGAAGGCCAGACAAGGAATAATGGATGGAAACTGATCCAGGTTAGATTCAACCTGGAAATAAGGAGACATTTTATGATGGAGAACCATCCACCCATGGAACAGAAGTTGCCCTTGGAAGTTGTGGGAGCTTCATCACTGGAGGCTTTCAAGAAGAGACTGAACTGCCGTCTTTCAGAAATGGCGCAGTAGGGTCTCCTGCTTGGGCAGGGGGTTTGGACTAGGTGACCTACCACAGTGGCGGCTAGCCTTTTTGGGCTCCCGTGCTGAAAATGGTGCACTGCCATGTGCAGTGGGACTCTTCTGCGTGCCAGTAGAAGTGGCTCCGCATGCCAATTCTTGCATACGTGCCATAGATTTGCCATCACGGACCCGCGAGGCCCCTTCCAACTCTTGTTAATCTGTATCTGTATCTTCCTCTGGCTGTTAGGTAACCAAGGGCTCCTGCCTCTCTTATCTGATGGGTTGCTAGGCAGCATCTATTCCCCTCTTCTCTCAAGGTTATCTACACATTCATTAGGCTGATTCCTAGAACATTTATTTATTTATTAATTGATTGATTTTATTTTGTCAAGCAGGCTTTTGATAACATACATCAGTATAAACATGATTGTTGATGCATGAAATAGATACAAATAAAAGGGACCATTAAGACAGGGACGGGAGGCAGGTGGGTGTGCTTACGCACCCCCCTTTTACAGACCTCTTAGGAATGGGGAGTCCGAGGGCGGGAAGGCACCTCAGAGATCTTCTAGTCCAGCCCCCTTGCCGCAGGCGGCAGACCTTCCACCATCCCGGTTCAAAGCTCTCCAAGCTACCATTCCCACGCCTCTTGTT
This sequence comes from Emydocephalus ijimae, assembly GCA_004319985.1. NCBI lineage: Eukaryota > Metazoa > Chordata > Lepidosauria > Squamata > Elapidae > Emydocephalus > Emydocephalus ijimae. The sequence goes on from BHEV01001373.1 coordinate 11,171, forward strand.
TTGCACCCTGGAATGTAAACATCCTCAGGTGCTGCAGGGATGGAGTGAGCTGCCTGCGGTTGTGGTGATGCTGTGATCAGCGCTCGAAGGGGACTTAATGTAGCTCAGGCTGTCCTCAATGTGGCAGGATGGGTGGGGCGGGGTGAAGGGAGGGGGATGCTGAGGAAGATGTGGCTGTTTGGGGGCTCCAAAGAGCAGCCAGAGCACCCCACAGGGGGTGGAGGTGTGCACTTGGATAAACGGTGTGTGTCTGCACATTGTTACGCGACAATCTCAGTGGCGCTCTTCCAGATTTAAAAGCCCCGTGGGAAACATAAACAAATAAAAATGCAGCACCCAGAACAGCGTAGGATAAAGCATTTGTTCTGCTTTATTCTGTTCTGTTCCATTATTCTAATTTCTGATCTATTCTGTTCTGTTCTGTCCCATCCCATCCTATTCTGTTCCGTTATTCCTATTTCTATTCAGTTGTATTCTGTTCTGTTCCATTATTCCTGATTCTATTATATTCTATAGTATTTCTTCTCTTCTTCCATTCTATATTCCATTCCATTCCATTCCATTCTATATTCTCTCTTCTCTTCTCTTCTCTTCTCTTCTCTTCTCTTCTCTTCTCTTCTCTTCTCTTCTCTTCTCTTCTCTTCTCCCATTCTCTATTCTATTCCATTCCATTCTATTTCGATATATTCATTTCTTTCTTTTTCTTTTCTTTTCTATTTCCATATATTCTATTCTTTTCTATTTCATTCTATTCTGTTCTGTTCTGTTCTGTCCCGTCATGTCTTATCCCATCTTATTCTATATACTCTCTTCTCTTCTCTTCTCTTCTCTTCTCTTCTCTTCTCTTCTCTTCTCTTCTCTTCTCCCATTCTATATTTCTACAAATTTACATATACATCCATCTAAGACCTTCGGCTATGTGAAGAGTATTTTTTAATGATTCTTCACCAGCTGTGCATTTTCATACTTTTATTTTTTTTTGTACTGTATGTGTGTGGGGGGGTGCATGTGGGTGTATATATATTTGTTTTTAATGATGTGAGTTGCTCAGAGTCATGTATTCTTGTTTAGTCCTGTGTTCTTGTTTAGATTTGGCTTTTAATGGCTTTTAATGGTTATTTAAGATGGTTTGAACTGTTGATTTTATTGTGCATCGCCCAGAGTCACATTTGTGTGATGTGAGGGATAAATTAAGTGTACTTGATATGGGTGGTCATAGAAATAAAATAGAATAAAGGGAGGGAGGGAGGAGGTAAGAAAGGAGAGAAGGAGGGCAAGAGAGGAAAAAAGGGAGAGAGGGAGGGAGGGAGGAGGAAAGAAGGAAAAAAGAAAAATAGAGGGGAGAGGGAGGTTACAGATTACAGATAATCAGAGTTGGAAGGGACCTTGTAGGTCATCTAGTCCAACCCCCCCACCCAAGCAGGAGACCCTACACCATTTCTGACAAATGGCAGTCCAATCTCTTCTTGAAAGGGAGGGAGAGAGGGATGAAGGAAGGCAAAAATGCAGGCAGGCAAGAAGGAAGGAAGGAAGGAAGGAAGGAAGGAAAGAAAAAGAGAGGCGAGAGGGAAGGAGAGAGGGATAAAAGCAAGTATACTTTTACCTAAAGAGAAACTCCAAGGAATTGTTCCTGAGAAGGACTATTTTTAAAAAAATAATAATTCTTTTTATAGCTGGTCTAAATCTTCTCTTCCGACATGTTCACTTTTGGGACCTAATTTCCAAACTACAGAATCTTTGCAGGAAATTTTTCCTCTCAGCCAATTTCTAGAATTCTGCACGATTTGATTTTTTTTTCACATCGCCGACGGCGATCTGTTAGCCTAATTGAGCTGGAGAATGATGAGAATTTGCCCCCGAGGAGACATCCAACCCCCCCCCCCAAGTCCTTTATTTCCTATGTTGAGAAACGGAACCGCGCATCGATTGATCGCATCTGGGACTCGAAGAATGGCAACTGAAGGAAGCCTTCAGCTCTCTGAGGTGCCAGAGTGCCATTAACTCGACGCGCTAGATACCCTCAAAACCTAAATTAAATATTTCCCAGCTTAGCTGGTGAAACCTCAGCAATTGTTGCAAAGATTGTGGTACCAGGGACCAGCGTGGCTGTAAGGTAAAGCGATCTTGCACCATAAAAAATAAATTAAAAATGACCAATGATCCTTTCTCCTTTTTTTTTTTTTCTATCCACGACAACAATCTTGTGAGGTGGGCTGGGCTCGGAGAGATTCATTGGCTTAGTTGGTTTCCTGCCCTAAGGTGGGACTAGAACTCACAGTCTCCTGGCTATTAGCCCATAGTCACCTAGTCAGTTTTTATGCCTAAGACAGGACTAGAACTCACAGTCTCCCAGTATTTGGACCAATATCAACCAGCTAGCTTTCATGTCTATGGCAGGACTAGAACTCACACACTCCTAATGGTTGGCTGAGTCAACCAATTAGTTCTCATGCCTAAGGCAGGACAAGAACTCCCAGTCTCCTGGTGATTGGCCCAAAGTCACCCAACTGGCTTTCATGTCTCAGGCAGGACAAGAACTCACAGTCTCCTGGTGATTGGCCCAAAGTCACCCAGCTGGCTTTCATGTCTCAGGCAGGACTAGAACTCACAGTCTCCTGGTGATTGGCCCAAAGTCACCCAGCAATCTTTCATGCCAAAAATGGAACTAGAATTCACAGTCTCCTGATGATTGGCCCAAAGTCACCCAACTGGCTTTCATGTCTCAGGCAGGACAAGAACTCACTGTTTCCTAGTGATTGGGCCAAAGACACCCAGCAATCTTTCATGCTTAAAATGGAACTAGAATTCACAGTCTCCTACTGATTGGCCCAAAGACACCCAACTGGCTTTCATGCCTAAGGAAGGACTAGAACTCACAGTCTCCTAGTGATTGGCCCAAAGACACCCAGCAATCTTTCATGCTTAAAATGGAACTAGAATTCACAGTCTCCTAGTGATTGGCCCAAAGACACCCAGCAATCTTTCATGCTTAAAATGGAACTAGAATTCACAGTCTCCTGGTGATTGGCCCAAAGTCACCCAACTGGCTTTCATGCCTAAGGAAGGACTAGAACTCACAGTCTCCTAGTGATTGGCCCAAAGTCACCCAGCAATCTTTCATGCCAAAAATGGAACTAGAACTCACCATCTCCTAGTGATTGCCCCAAATCACCCAGCTGGCTTTCATGCCTAAGTCAGGTCTAGAACTCACTGTCTCCTGGTGTTTGATCCAAAGTCACCCAGCCAGTTTTTATGCTCAATAAGGGACTAGAACTCACCGCCTCCTGTTTTCTCGCCCAATGCCTGAACCACCAGGCTGATGTCACAGCGGATGCATTAATTAAATCCATACTCCCCCTCCGCTCTTGCATTCGTCCGCCCTTTTAAACCCCCATTACACCATGATCCCATGCTGACCCCAGAATCCTTCTCGGGGCAAACTGAATGGAGCTGAGTGTTTACTGGCCAGATGCCCTTCCTGTCCCCAGTGCGGAGTTATGTTCAGCAGAGTTATATTCTTGACGTGCCCAGAGAGAGAAACATCTGCCTCTACCTAGGATCGAACTCGCAGCCTCCTGATTGTGAGGTGAGAGCTTCGCCTCTAGGCCATCTCACTCCTCCTTGGCTGGCGCGGAGGGTACTACGAAAAGCAGCCTGTTGGGCCATGCCCGAGAGCAACCGCAGGGAGACCGTGCCGTCGTTGCTCAACGCCTCTTTTGGCCCAGCCAAGGTGCTAGTCCTCATGCAGTTTTCCTGAGAGACCTGCCATTCTGTGGAGTTGGCAGAGCAATGGAGCGCTCTCAATGGGGGCGGGATTCTCGTGCCAGGAGACGCCACAAGTTGCTAGACCTCATTCCGGAGGGGGCGTGTGTGCCGACCCCAGTGGGGCATTATGGGAAAAGTGCCAACTTCCCCCACAGGGCCGATCTTCTTTGGGCAACCTCCTTTCTTGCCACCCTCCCACCCCGAAACCTCTTGCTTCTTCCTCTTGCTGCAACCCGAACCCTCCATTTGTCTCACTTTCCCTGATTCTCCTTTTCAGGAGTTTCCCGTGGTCTGGAGGTTGCCATGGCAACGCAGCAGGCCCCCCCCCGGGCCCGCTTACTCCGATATCGGGGCCGCTTACGCGATTCGCCTCGGATGACAGAAGCCTTTCTTTTCCTCGCCCGGCAGTGCCGGCCGCAGACAGGGGCCTCCTTGAAAGAAGGATTTCGAGCTATCGTTGATTAAAAGGCAAAGCCCTCCTCAGATGAGAGGGAACCGGTGCATGGGCAGAGTGCATTTTTCTGCCTTTCAGCATCCTCAGTTTGCAGACTTGAAGCATCCAGGCTTGCAAATCTAAGGCGTGAAGCCCACTCCAGGGCTGCCATTTGAACCTGGAACCGGGTCCCCGGAAGCTGCCTGCCTCAGCTTGCTCCCAAATCCACTAGCCTCTGAGCGTGCAAAGAGTACCTTTCCGAGCAATACGCCTCTAGCTCTGTAGAGAAAAGTTGTATGGTAGAATTTCTGAATTAACATAGGCCCCTCTCCCACCAATAATGGCTTAATAGAAGTTTGTAGAAGTCCAAGACCCTAGTTTCTCAATAGCTGTTATAATCTGGGGTCTTCTAAACTGATTAAATTCTGTCAGGTTATATAGGTTATATAGGTTGCATCATATAATATACTAGCTCAATACCTACCTGTGTTTCGCTACAAAACTATGTGGTGGGGCTTAGTTTTGGGGGGAGGAAAATAAAGGGGGGAAAATTGTGCCTCTGCTTACCAGCATCCATCAGTATTCATCTGGCTAGCATCCTGTCAGTGTGTGAGAGAGTTGAGGGCTGTTTGGAAACTGAAGCAGTATTTGCTGTGAGCAAGAAAGAGACAGCAAGGAGTCTGGGCATGGCTTAGCTCAACTGTTCTGTACTAAAGCTGCTTGGTGCTGTGAAACTGAATCTGAATCTCCTCTCCTCTGCTTGTGTTTTGCCTTTGGAAGAGATTTCTTTTCAGGTGGGGAGGGGGAGGAGAGCTCCTTAGCATCAGAGCGTGTTAATGATAATAATCATATAGGAAATCCTAATGCTCTGGTCATTTCGACAAATCCTTTCTATGGTTGGTATTGATCCTTAGCATAGAAACTCCATAAAACAAGCAATAACATAACATGACATGACATGACATGACATGACATGACATAACATAACATAACATAACACAACACAACAAACATAACATAACAAACATAACAATGTAACATAACAACATAAATAACAGAACAGAACACATAACACACCACAAAACATAACAATATATTAATTTTCTAGAGCAGTATTTCTCAGTCTGGGTCTCTTTAAGAGGCCCGGACTTCAACTCCCAGAATTCTTCAGCCAGGCTGGCTAGGGAATTCTGGGAGTTGAAGTCCAGGCTTCTTAAAG
>BHEV01001375.1:0-23836 GCA_004319985.1 Emydocephalus ijimae
AAGTTAGATTTGGTATGATTCTATGATTTGTTATAGAATAATTTAACTTAATTATAGTTATCTCGCTTAAATATGAATTAGGAAAATTATAGTCAAATGATTGTTCAATAATGATATTGGGATATTTTACTGATGATTGATAATGTGAGTTATTTTGTGATATAATTATTTTGATGATGATGAAATGGATACACAAAAGGGAATGGTAAACCAACCGATACACTGTAAATTCATGAAGAATGATATTTTTTTTTGTTATGTTTTATGTCTTATATGTTTTTTGTTTGTTGTTAAAATCAATAAAACTTTTATCAAAAAAAAATATATCCTAAAAATTCTACTCTATCAGTGCATAGTTGACATTTATTTTTCTTAACTTTGAGACCCGAGTCTTTAAATCTCTGAAGAACCAACCCCAGGCGCTCCCTTAGTATTTCTTGAGTCAGAGCAGCAATTAACACGTCATCAAAATAGGGGACAATGCCTTTTATCCCTTGTAATAGTCTTTCCATCAAACTTTGAAAGATTCCCAGGGCCACGCTTACTCCGAATTGGAGTCGGTTACATTTAAACGCACCTTGGTGCGTAACGATCGTTTGGGCCTCTGCTGTTTTTCTGTCTACAGGCAGTTGTTGGTATGCTTGGGCTAGATCTAGTTTAGCTAAGACTTTTCCACCCCCCAGGGAATGGAAAAGGTGTTGCACCACCGGTACCGGGTAAGCGTTTTGCTGCAGGGCGTGATTCAGGGTGGCTCGGTAGTCCCCACAAATTCTTAAGGATCCATCCGGCTTGATGGGTGTCACGATTGGGGTTTCCCAGGGAGAATGGTTGGTTGGTTCTAACACCCCCTGGGCTCTTAATTTATCAAGCTGCTCATCAATCTTTGGTTTAAGGGCGAATGGGACTTGATGAGACTTAAGGCGGATGGGAGCTATTTCGGGGTTGAGGTTAAATGATATCGGGGTCCCCTTGTACTCGCCTAGTTTGTCTGCAAAGACATCCTGGAATTCTTGGATNAGTGAATGCCGGCCACTTCAATTCCAAGTGGAGTGAACCATTGGAGGCCTACCAAGCTAGGCCGATCCCTGTCGACTACAGTCAAGGGTAGAGATGCAGTATGATTTTTAAAGGAGACACGGACTTGGCTGGATCCAACGACTGGAATTCGATTTCCTTGATAATCTTTGAGTATGATTCTTTGGAATCGGAGGTCTTGTCGCCGGACGGTAGGGATGAGTTGCTTGAGGGTCTTCCAGGAAACCATCGAGAGAGACAATCCTGAATCGACTTCCATCATACAAGGCTGATTTTCGATGGCCACCTTCACCCGGATCTTCTTGGCATCCAGTGATGAGGCGTGACCAATCATAATCATTTGGTGTGCTTCTTCTCGCTTCGTTGAGTGGTTTAGGGATCTGTTTCTGTAGGAGTCATTGTTCCATTGGTGGTTCAAGGGTTCTTGCTTTGCAGGACGGCTTCCTGTAGATTGGCGGTAGTTAGACCCCTAGGGTTTTGGCTGGATCCTTGCTTGCTTCTACAGACCCGTCCGATGTGGCCTCTTTTCCCGCACAAATGGCAGAGCGCGTCGAGGAATTTGCAGTCTGATCGATTTCTGGCATTGGTCTCGTTCAGACCGGAGCCGGTTGACCTCTTCTTCATCACTTTCTGATGATGATTCGAGGTCCTCGTGGTGGGCTGTTGTTGCCAGTTCTTCAAAGTGAGGTGAAACTTCGCTGGCAAGTTGGCGAAGTGGAGCGTGGGTGCAGCGCATTTGAGCAGCCGACTTCCTGGTTGCTTCTGCTGCAATAGCGTCAGCGATGGCATCTTTAAGGCTAATGTCGCCTTTCGCCATCACCTTACTCTGCGTGCCTGGTGCATCTAATCCCAGAACTATTCTGTCTCTCAGGGCTTCTTCAAGGTCGGTAAACCCGCATAGGCCTCCTAAATTTCGGAGATCCGCTATGAAATCTGCAATGCTTTCACCCTTCCGCTGATCTCTCTGGTAAAATTCATGCCTTCTCACGAGCGTTGGTATGGTCGGTGCATAGTGGGCCCTTAGCAGGGGTTCGAGGACGTCCCAGTCCATGGACTTCACTTCTGCCGGTTTCACTAGTGCCTTGGCCATCTTGAATACGGTTGGCCCGCAATGAGTTTGCAATACTGCCCGTTTCTTTCCGCTAGTGGCATCCTTCAAATTGTTGGTCTCCAGAAACATCTGGAAGCGATCCATATATGAGTCCCAGTCTTCTTGTGCCGGGTCGAATGGAGCGGGTGGTATGACGTTGCCGGACATGGTTCCGCCGTTGGTGCATTTCAGCCACGGGCTCTGTTATCATTCTTTAGTGTTCAGTCAGCTCTGACATCTCCACATCCCATCCTCATCGCCAGTGTTATGTTCGGTGCGTGGCGCAAGAAGCGGAGACGAGTCGAAGAACAGTGAACTTCAACTCTTTATTTAACATGGTGCAACAGCTCTGTAAACGGCTTCAACAGCCCCCTTTATATAGGCAAGCTCATGGGTATTTAGCCAATGAAAACACCGAAACACTAGCTCTTTTAACCAATGAGAAAGGCTCGTTAATAGCCAATCAGATTCTCCTGAACGGATGAATCCGATATCACTATTATCGGCCAATCAGAAGTGCAAGGCTAGAACCCTGCACTTTGCTTTAAGGTTTCAACAAGCTTTATTCAAACACTTTTATTAATTCACAACATATAGTGCAACATTTTATTTCTGCAGTTTCCCCAGGAAATGCTACTGAGACACATCTTGCTTTTGACACTGCGTGCAATTGATGCCATCGTGTCTAGCAGTTTCCCCTCTTTAGTAATAAAAACTAGGTAACAAACATGTTTGCTTTCCTAAGATAGACAGATAGTATCCAGAGTCAGGTTTTACATGCATCTGGATCCCATTTCTCCCTCCCAGTTTTTACACACCTCAGTTAGTTTTGGGTATTAAACAACTATTACTTAGCATTACCAAGTATTACCACTATCAACAATGGTCATATTTATGATTAAAACAATAGTTATTTGATAATAAAAAGAATGATTTGCTACAGTGCTCCTTCTCTATTTAAATGTGATGAAACAAAAGACAGAAGAAAGATATCAAGCAATAAAGGTGCTAATTATCAGAAACGTTGGAAAGTCAATTAGATGCAGGATTCTTTGATGATACATGGGAAATTCTCAAGAAGATGCCGTAGGAGAACACTGCTTATTATAGTCAGAATAAACAAAACAACCCCTGTTTATATATTAGATTGACAAATCAGCACGATAAAATCAAATAAGGTAGGCAAAAAGTAACATGTACTGTAATTGAACTTTTTTAATATCCTCTTTATAGTTCTTTGAAATGACATTCAATATATAACAAACCAGCTTATTTTTAAAAACGGGAAGTTTTGATGGTCTATATTGAAAATGTAAAATAAACAGAGAATAGCTGATATTTGATCATTCAAATTTCCCGAAGCAATATTAGAGTTAAGCATTAATAACATCTCTTATACTGTACTGTCATTAGCCTAAATTACTAAAAACTGAAATAGTGGCCTTGCAAAATAAAGACTTAATACTGCTGGCTTTAGACAGTGATATAAATATGTCTGGTTTTTGCTGAACATTAATAACATGGATTTTTTTTGTAGGGGTAACTTTTCTCAGTCTCCTTTGGACTTCAGAACTTCAGTATGAATGCTTAAATTAGTAACTTTAAATGTGAAGCACTTTCAGAATAATTTGAATGAGTTTTAAATGAAATGACTTTGAGCTTGAAATGGTTGGAATATCATCCTGTAAAATGAAGGGTGAAATGAAAATAAACGTGTACAAAATCCACATTTGGCTTTTATTTCGTATCAGCCTAATTAAAAAAGAACAGTGGAACAGTAGCTTCTGGTTTTAAGAATGTAAACCGAAATTTGTGTACAAAAGTATGGAGAACAAACAGAAAGAATTATACATCTTAAAGTGGGATGGTGAACAGATTTACTGGATATTACTGAAGTCTGTTGGGATAAACCACATGAATGGAATGAGAAAATTAATAAGGGTAACTTATTCAAAACAAATATGACAGTTGGAAGAGGAGAATGAATGTCTTTGTGAAAGAAGTGTGTATATCTATAGAAATCCAGGCCTATGACCATGAATGCCCAATCGAGAGGTGGTATTCAGCAGGTTCTGACCAGTTCTAGTGAACCGGTAGTGGAAATTTTGAGTAGTTTGGAGAACTGGCAAATCCCACCTCTGACTGGAGATTTTACACTATCCTTCCCCTGCCACGCCCACCAAGCCACTCCCACAGTACCGCTAGTAAAAAAAATTGAATCCCACCACTGGTCCAATCAAAAGCATTTGGGTAAAATTGATAGGACAGGGGGAAAACAGTGATATTCTACTGGGACATTCTATGGAAAATAAGCAGAACAAGAGATTAATAGAGTTGGAAGGGACCTTGGAGGTCTTCTTGTCCAACCCCGCTGCTTAGACAGGAAACCCTACACCATTTCAGACAAATGGTTATTCAATCTCTTCTTAAAAACGATAAAATCAAATAAGGTAGACAAAAAGTAACATGTACTGGAATTGAACTTTTTTAATATCCTCTTTGTAGTTCTTTAAAATGACATTCAATATATAACAAACCAGCTTATTTTTAAAAACGGGAAGTTTTGATGGTCTATATTGAAAATGTAAAATAAACAGAGAATAGTTGATATTTGATCATTCAAATTTCCCGAAGCAATATGTTGGAGCATTCACATCTTCTGGAGGCAAGTTGTTCCACTGATTAATTGTTCTAACTGTTAGGAAATTTCTTCTTAGTTCTAAGTTGCTTCTCTCTTTGATTAGTTTTCACCCATTGCTTCTTGTCCTGCCCTCAGGTGCTTTGGAGAGTAGCTTGACTCCCTCTTCTTTGTGGCAGCCCCTGAGATATTGGAATACTCCTATCATGTCACTCCTGGTTCTTCTTTTCACTAGACTAGACATGCACAATTCCTGAAACAACAGTTCTACATATGTTTTAGCCTTCAATCCACCAAGTGGCCAGACTCTAGATCTGGATCATGCTTTTCTGGAGCAGATTAGAGAACTTTGAGGAAGGAAATATAGTAATAATGGATATTTTTTAAACATCTAAACAACTGTTAAAAAATCAGTTCAGATAAGATCACCAGTTCCTCCAAAGACTTGGTCTTGTTGATGGTTTCATTTTAAAGAAGACTGAAGAAAAGACATGAATTCCTAAATCTTATCCTGATTAAAGGAAAAATTAATTGAAAGCAATGGGAAGCTTGGAGAGTCATGACTCTGAAGAAATGGAACTGGATCATTTTTGTGAAGGCATAATCAAAAATTAGAAAACAAACTTAGAATAGTAGTAAGTGTTGGACAGAAATTCTTAAGTCAACAGTAGTATAGGAGATATACTAAAGATAGTAAATGTCAAGTGCACACTATTAAAGTGAATGTACAGATCATTTCAACTGAGCTGAGAATTGAAAGGAATACATCTGTGCAATAGAAGATAATGAAATTGACAAGAAAGCGTATCAGCTAAGAACAGAATAGGTGAGAAAGGCTAAAGTTAAAAGAGATATAGCCTTGCAAAGGAAGGTGAAGGAAATAAAAATAACCTTTTCACTAGGTTAGCAATAAGAACAATGAAAAGGAAGGAGCAACTCACTATTCGGAAAAAAAATAGAACAGAAGAGGTAATGGGAAAAAGGAAAAATGCTTCAAATGCTTTAATTTACTGTGATCTTCTCCCCAAAGGGCAATTGTGATCCAATGGATCCAATCAATCAAGTGAAATACTTACAATCCAAAGTAAGTAAAGTGATATTCAGGAAATACTGGGAAAATACTGGGGAAAAGCCCAGATAAATTATATTCAACAGTCTTAAAATATCTTGAGGATATAAGCTTGTTGAGAATATTTGGAAATCATAGCAGATGGGTATAGAGGAAACTTGGCAACTTTAAATATATGAACTTCAATTTCCAGAATTCCCCAGCATGTTGTACTCCCCCCCATGTTAAAATTGCCAAGTTTGAAAAACACTGTATAGGATCAAAGAGACTTTCAACTGCAAATACTACTCCTATCTTCAAAAATGGGATGAAATGGGTAATGAAGCGTAGTCTACTTGCCTCTAATCCTTGGGAAATTCCAAACTGGATTATTAAACAAATAGTTTGTGATCTTTTTAAAAAGAAAAATACATTGATTAGCAGAAGAGAACTAAGGTAGTTATATCCAGAGCATGTCATGCCAAACTTAATCTTTTTCATGATATAGTAACCTTAGTTAGCCATGGGATGTGGTGGACGTTTTAGTTTCAGCAAAATATTTGATAAATATTTTTTACTAGTTAAAACTAATAAAAAAAAAGTTGGCTGGACTATGCTGCAATTAAATTAAACCAATCAGAACTGATTGCATAAGCATACTCTGTGGTATATTGATATTCATAAGCTGAATAAGAGCCAAATTGTGTGATGTAGTTTCCAAACCAACAGCAATTTTATGCCACTGCAAAGGAAAATGGAGATGAACTTGATGTAGAAAGGGATGAACTATTAAAGGAAAAATGCAAGATTGGTACCAGCTCTTCAGAAAAAAGAATACTTCTTCATTATGACAGTATACTGTAACTGAATCCTTAGGCATTCATTTTCCAAGGACTGAGTTGTCTTTTTTCTTTTCATTCATTCATTCTTTTGCCAAAAATTATCTCTATATACCTTTATAGCTTTACAGAGGTGGTATTCAGCGGGTTTTGATCAGTTCTGGAGAACCAGTAGCGGAAATTTTGAGTAGTTCAGAGAACCAACAAATACCACCTCTGACTGGAGATTTTACAGTATCCTTCCCCTGCCAAGCCCACCAAGCCATGCCCACAGAACCGGTAGTAAACAAAAAAAATTGAATCCCACTACTGCAGCCATATCAAGAAAAATAAAATACTGAGATCAAAATAAGTAACCAATCCTTTGTATTCCATATTGGCCCAATTATGTCCAAGATGATGAGAGCCTTGGGATTAAAAAAATAAAAATAAGAGAATTCTTGGAAGGTTTATATTTGTGTTGCTAAGAGAAGGAAAGATTTCAGCAAAATGTAATGGCTGCCTTCAGATATATGAGGTCTTTTGCTGGAACGATAGTTTTGCTCAAGTCTAGAACAAAACAATTTTATAGAATTCCTTAGTACCTGTTTTACATATGTGTGTGCTTGTGTGTATCTGTGTGTGCTTGTGTGTGTGTCTCTTTATATGTAAAATGTTGTCATTTTGCAAAACAAAAAAGCATGCTTTCTCTGCTGCAATGCCTACCTTCCAGAATAGCAGCCTCCAGAAATATAAATGGCTCCCACCCTTTAAATGTTCCAGAAAACTCTTCAAATGTGACTGTGTTCCCAAGCTTGGGATATACAGTAGGTATTTGTGGAGATCCTGGTAAATATTATTTTTAGGATGAGGATGGGGGGAATTATTTATGTGGTTTTGTCCAGACAGCGGAGTTATTTTTTAACATCCATCCATCCATCATCTATCATATTCTATTATCTCACATATATTAATTTAAAATATATAAGCTGCCCAGAGTTTTTTGGGAGCCAGGTGACCTTAAAATCTATTCAGGCAATCAATCAATAGTTTGAAAGCCATAATAAACCATTGCTAAATTGTGAAACCAGGTAATTTGAAGAACCATCTTTTCCAAGTCATATCTACCCAACCTGAGAAGAAAGGTATATCTACCGGAATCAAAAAGAAAGGCCATCTCCCTATGAAACATCATCTCTGCACAGATAAGAATGATTCCACTTTTATATTCTTTAGTAAGGCCCTGAAGATCTGGCTTTGCCAATGGAGCTGAGGAACCCAGAATGGAATGGAGTGCATCAAATTTATTTATTATTTATTTCATTGACTGTTATTACCAGGGGGCCAAAGGATTATTGGTTTTACTGAAAATGAGTTGAGCGACCATATAATTTTTTTAAAGAATTAACTTCTCAATAGATCTGAACTCAGTTTTGTGCAACAAATCCAATGTTTCATAACATCTCCATTCTCTAAATATGGATCTTGTTCAGTGGTGGGATTCAATTTTTTTAACTACTGATTCTGTGGGCGAGGCTTGGTGGGTGTGGCAGGGGAAGGATACTGTCAAATCTCCAGTCAGAGGTAGTATTTGTTGGTTCTCCAGACTACTCAAAATATCCATTACTGGTTCTCCAGAACTGGTCAGAACCTGATGAATACCATCTCTGATCATGATATGATAAAATTTAAGTCTAGGCTCATATATCTGGGGAGATTTGCTAATATACTTGAAAGTACATTTGCATTTTATTTAATTTAAAAACATAGGGCCAGGGCATATTTTGATTTGATTCTGTTTGGATAAAAACCTGAAGTGTACAAAAAGAAGTTTAATTTTGAGTATTGGGATGGAAGATGCTAAATGAAGAAGAGTCAAGGCTGCAATATCCCTGAATGAAATGAAACTCACTCATACTATAGTGCTTTCCCTATGGTTACAGGTTTTTTTCCCCACAGGAAGTGCAATAACAATTTAGCACAGCAAATTTATGCTTCCAAGAGTCTGAGGGAAATAAAATATGTTTGCCCTCTGTTGACATAACAAGGCAATCTTTGCTGAATTGCTTTGAGTCTTGTCAAAAAGGAGAGAGGTGAAATGTTGGCTGTCATCTGTCACCTTGCTGAATTAAAAGATTTACATAAGCTCTTTCTATTTTAACACAAGGACACTTTTTTTTCCAAGTAGTTTTTTTTCTCAGGCAGGCAAGGAGATTCCCTAGGAAATTATTTTACTTTATTTCATCCTTACTGTGTCAGCTATATTCATTATTTGTGCCAAGGTATTGAGAGAGGGAAATGCTTTGTTGTTTTCTAACAATTCATCTGCCGCAAATTTTCAGCCTTTAAAAGTATTACATTTATTTTGTATCTTCACTGACAATGCAGGTTTTGTATTGTTAATGATCACCTGTGAAATTTTAGAAACAATTTGAAAAAAAACACCTTTTATAAAATGATGTATTATTGGTACTGTACACTTGATAAATTGTCAGAGATATATCAACATGTTTCAAATGCATGATAGAAATATAATTCTGGAACTTCCGGTTTGCCAGGCTTCGGCAGCAGCAGGGATTCGCGATCCTGTGCGATCCCTGTTGCGCTAGCCATCTTGGTGCCTCCGATCCCGATGGGTCTGGAGGATAAGGCTGCCCCGTAGAGGCAGCCGAAGATAGGGGGACCTGGATAGGGGTTTGGGGGTGTCGCAGACCCCCTCCCCAACCAGCAAAACCTCCTTTTCTCAAGGTGGTGGAGTGGCGGCCTCAAAGATGCTGGCAGCTGGACAAGATAGTGCTGGAGGAAGAAGGACAAAATTTTGAAGTGAAAGTTCTTTGGCTGAACTGGGATCTTAAGACACATCTAACATCCTGAAAACTTTGATTTTCTTGAATGATACTTTGTTTCCAGAGGAGATTTTTAAAACGGCGAATGGAAGTGCTGAAAGGGAAAGTTTACTCTCCTTCCTTACGGAGTTAACAAATGGACATTGAAAAATCTGCTTTTTTATAGAAAGTAAAAATTTAAAGCTTTTTGTTACAAGTGGGAAGGGAGAGGACAAAAAAAAATCTATATTAAGATTTTGTTGGAGGAGATGCCTGGAAGATTTTGAGACTAGAAGTTAATCGCAATAAGGCTTTAAAATACAGACTGGGTTTTTTTCAACTGATATTACCCCAGGAAGAGAAAGTGTAAAAGAACTTTGTGCTCTGTTTGGACTGTTTGATGACTCTGGGATTTTTAGCGATTCTATTTGATGGTCTTTGAAGATTCTCAATCATTCAGATCATAGTTGTCCCAAAGGTGCTTTTTCAAGAGGCAACTGGACTTTCTTGTTTTTCTTTGTAGATGTTTCTCTTCTTATCCAAAAAGCTTCTCCGGCTTTGACTGGATGATGGGGAATGAAAGGATTTATATTCCTTGCAGACAGCTAGTCAACTGCATTCTTTTAGAGGGTCATTGAGGCCACTTGGAGGTTTATCTGTTTCACTGGGTCACCTGAGCAGTGTAAATGGGCATGGAGCCTTCTTGTAACTGTTAAAAGGACTGTGTTGTAAATTGGGGATACATGATGCCATATTCCTCCCCCTCTGTTTAGAAAGGGCTGTTCAGTTTTGACATAGAGAACCTTCTTGACCTCTCTTTCAAACCAGAAATCCTTTCTGTCCAAAAGGGTGGCTTTGCTGCCTTCAAAATAGTGCTGAATCTTGTCCTGATGGATTTGTTTTCCTATGTTGTGCCATGCGTTTATGAAGTGGTTGTTTTGTTTCCCAATGTACAGACATACTCACTGCATTGTACTGTATATACCTAGGGATGGGATCCGACCGGTACTGTTGCTCTGCATCACGCGCGCAAGTTATGCAAGTGCAATTTATGACCTGCTGAGCTACCCAGACAGCTGAGCAGCGCTGCGTGGAAGTACACAGTGGCTGGAAAAGGCCTTTTTTCCTACCTTTTTAACCGCAGATGTGTCGCACAAAGCAGCTGCAGTTGAAAAAGCAGGAAATAAAGGTCAGGTAAGAGCCCGGGCAGGCAGGTGGGTCAAAACAGCAGCGGACATAGAACCGGTTCTATGTCTGCTGCTCTTCAGAACAACCAGTTCTACAAAGGTGGACAGAACTGGAAGAATCCCACCCCTGTATATACCATGTTACTCACTTTGTGTCTGAGTGTTTTATCCTTGGGATGCACAAGCTTCTGTCTTAGTATATTCTTGGGTTTGAAGTGAGCACATATGTTGTGTTGCTTCTCTTAGATTTTCTGATATTCCTGCAACATATGGAATGACAATGCTTCATTTACAAAGATAATAACAGGTCTTATAAAAGGGGGACCCAGGTCAGCCATCAAAAGAAATTCCTGACTATGAATTCTCTCATGATATCTGGTGCTACTTAATATGGTAAGCTCTCTGTTCTGTCCTCACTTTGCATTCTTGAAAGCCCCGCGCGCTGATTGGTCAGAGCGCGGGGCTACCTGATTGGCCGACGGCGCCGCTGTCGATTGGCCACCGAGAGTCTCCCGCGATTGGTCCGTTTGAATCGCGGGAGACTCAACGATACGTCAAGAGCCGCGGAAAAGCCGCGGCTAAGGAAATAAAAGCCGCGGACCTTTTCCATCGCGGCAGTCATGTTTTAGAATAAAGATCTGAGCTGAACCAGTCACTGACTCCGGGTTTCCTTTTCGCGACGGACACAACACTCTCCTTTGCTACAAATCTCCTAAAAGGAGGGATGGTTATTTCTTAGAGACCATCTGTAGAGACTCTATTGAACTCTGGACTAGATAACTGGATTAGATAACATGTATAATAAGTTCTTCATATTCTAAAGATCTGCTTTGGAACTGATTTGAAGAAAATATGAAGTTTCCAGGATAGAAGAAGCAAAGGAAATCTCTTTTCCGAATTCCGAGTTCAGAATGTTGTCTCAGTTATCTGCAAATCGAGGTAGAATTGCATTAATATATTTTTTACTGATAGCAACAGTTCATTTCCTGGCATTTTTTTAATTCAAATTCTCATTTCCCTACTGGTTATTGAGAAGAAAACCACTTGACAGGAAAGGGAGGCCAAGAAGCTTTTGACAGCGATGTAAGTATAAATATTTTGTGCCATGGCTGAATGTAATAATCCTTCCATAAAAAAGTGGAGTGCTTACAATTATACTGCTATTTGTCAGAAACACCCTTCCTTCACCCCGTATATAGTACTTTTCAGATAAACAGTGGCTTTACATTCTGAATTTTTTTCTTCAAAATGATTATATTTATAGAAGACTTCTAGAACCATGCCCTCACCTTTTGGGGCAATCATTCAAAGTATATTATAGCAGTTTGAGATGAGAAACAACTGTTATCTTTGTCCATTACTGATGGGCATAATAATTTCATAACGATTCAGGGAATAAGTACATACTCTGGACGTGACTGAGGCAATTTCATATTCTATTTTGGTGACACGTTTATTCCAAAATAACTTCATTCAGCTCAATGGAACTTACTTTCAGGTAATAGCCTGGAAGTGCAATCATATACATGTCTATTCATAAGTAGGATGAATGTATCTGTCAATTTTGATTTGTCATTTTTTCCCAGGATTCATTTTATTTTGGCTTCACAAGAGTTTCTGTGCTAAAACATTCCTACCATGTTAATCCATATTATTCCAATTCCATTAGGATCACAATGTAGGAAAAGAATGTATTTTTCTAATGAAAGAAGTTTAATTTTTATTAACCAGGATACAGTCTGGTTATTTGAATTTGCACCAAGTGAAAATGTGAAGCTACAGTTCTTCAAAATAGTATTGAGGTCCGTATTTATTTTTTTAATTGTAATAATGCAAGAAATATAGTGGAATTATTGGGGGACTAATTACAAGAACAGCTTCTAATGTACATGCACGCACAAAGACCAGCTGGCTGGCCATTTTTAATGCACATGTGTGCACCAGCCAGCTGATCTTTGCACACACATGTGTATTAGAAACCGGAAGACCAGGTGGCCAGCATGTGCATGCATGGCCAGGAGCTTCTCTTTCGGTTTTCGGTGCTCATGTGTACACAAAAACCAGCTGGCCAGCATGCATATGCACTCCAGAACCCAGAAAAGCAATGGTAACAGCTGGTGTGCTTGGAGAGATGTCTCTGTGTGCCACTTCCGGCACTCATGGCATAGGTTTGCCATCACAGCTCTATATCTTTTAATATCTGGAAGCCTTAGGTACATAGCAGTACTAGATGAGGATGATGATATTATTCAGTCAGTTTTGTCTGACTCTTGGCAATTCTATGGGTCAGGTCTCTCCACATGTTCCAATCTTGCACTATTTCTTTGAGTTTTTCCATGCTTTGTCTGGTGTCACACTCTGATAGTGTTGAGCCACTATGTTCCTTCGTGGCTTTTACCACCAGCTCTTTCAAACACAACAGTGAATTCCCCTTCATGACATGGCCAAGTAAGTGAGATGCAGAGTCGTGATTTTGCCTTCCAGTGACATGTCTGGTGTTATGAGCCTGCATGCTGAAATATGCAGGCTCTTTTTCCAGCACCATAACGCAAATGAGTCGGTTCTTATCCCGTCTTGTTTTTTCAAGATCCAATTTTTACAAGCCATAAGTAGCTACGGTGAACACAGTAGAGTGGGCTAAACTACATTTGGTTGTCAGACTGATGCCTTCGCTTTTCCATATTCAGCTCACATTCATCATTGCTACCTGACCCAGTACAATGTGACATTTATTTCATCTTATTTCTGTGCTGCATTTGTTTCAGCTATCTGCAATTGTAGGAAAGTGATTTTTTCCCCTATATCTCCACTGTCAATTTATTATTTTGGCGTTTCCCTTTCTTGCAGTGGTCATGAGCTTGGTTGTTGGTGATGGGGTGTTGTTGTTTTTTTTGATGTTCAGCAAGAGATCAAAATTCTCACTTTCTTCTTTGATTTTCTTGACTAGATGTTCCAGGCCTTCTTTGGTTTCTGAGAAGAGACATGTATCATCAACATATTGTTGATGTTTCTTCCACCAGTCTTTACCTTGATTTTTAATTCTTCAAGATCTAGCTTCTTCATAAAAACCTTGGCCTACAGGTTGAATAAGAGAGAGAAGAAATTGCAACCTTGTTGCATTCCTTTCTTTATCTTAAACTTAATGTCTCCATATGGTGTTCACAGAGAGGCTTTCAGTTTTGTATACAGTGATTGCACCAACTTGACCAGATGTGCTGGTGTATGAAAGTTTTTGTAGTCAATGAAGCACATGTAAATGATCTTTTGATATTTACAAGATTTTTCCATGATCCAGCACTGATTTCTAATATGGTCGTGGGTGCCATGAGCTCTTCCGAAGTCAGCTTGAATATCTGGTAATTGCCTTTCAATAGTTGGTGCTAATCATTTTTAAGAAGACATTGGACAGTCTCCTGTAAGGTCTCCTGCTTGAACAGAGGGTTGGATTAGAAGACCTCCAAGATCCCTTCCAGTTCTATTCTGGTTGATATTTATATTATATATGTAGTGGGGATTTTACTGATATCAAACTTTGTTGGAGGCACTGCATTTTTGATCCTTTCCATCAACAATTCATGATCTGAACCACAACCAGCACTTGGATATGTCTTAATAGCAAAGCCTGGACTGGTTCATTGATGACTGCATAGGACATAATCAATCTGATTACGGTGACGTCCAAGTTGATAAGAGACATTTGTATTATTTGAACCTTTTATTCATGATCCTTTATATGTTTTCCTGGAAAAAAATGTACCAAACAATCATCTGCATTATTCCTGTCATCTAGTCCAAAATGACCAGTGATGCCTGTCTTCATTTGTTTGTCAACTTTTGCATTGAAATCACCCAGAATGTAAACATTGTCTTTTTGGGGGAAATTGTTTCAGAGTTTCTTGGACCATGACATAAAAGCCCCCTATTTCAAGCAGATTTGAATAATTGTGATGTTGAAGGACTTGGTACGAATTCTGATGGTCATGATTTGGTTACTGGTAGTTGAGAAGGTTTCCACTGCTCTAGCAATTTTACTGCTCTAGTGCTTACCATAAATGCCACTCTGTTTTCCTGGTATCATGTCCTGAATAATTGACAGTGAAGTTCTCAGATTGGAAAAAGCCATTGTCTGTCCGGTGTAGCTTAGTGACATCAAGGAGATCAATTTCCAACCTGATCATCTCACATTTGACAATGTTTAATTTACCCTGACTCATTCCTCTGACATTCCATTTGTCTATCCAATGTATACCTGTGCAACACAAACATTTGCTTACTCCGCTGCCTGCCTCAAAACAGGGATTCCTATTGTCATATTGTTGTTCCCTATCTGATATGTTTGAGACCCTTCCCATATAATTTTCTTGATGAGCTTTTTGAGGAGTAGGTTGCCAGGCCTTTCTCCAACCCTGTAACTCACTATACTAGCTATCAATCTTATCTAGCTAAAATGCTTAACCTTTGGCTTACTATAGTGCTCTTTCCTTAATTATCTTAGAAAGAGTATACTGTATAAGAATAACTCCTTCCTAGAACATGTGTGTCCCTGAAATGTTGATAAACTGAAACCACAAGGAATATTCTTTTTTTTTTTTCATTTTCATGTTACATATACATCTGCACTACTATTATTTTACAATAAAGTGTCAGCTTATCAAGCCCTACAGATCAATTTTATATTCTCTTACTACATACTATAAACTCCAGCTTCTTTGTGAAATATAATATTGCCAAGTTTTGCTTGGCAGCAGGCAAAATCTTCAGTAACTGATTGCCAGCTAGAGTCAATCATGCTCAATATGTTTCATGTCTAACTATTATATTGTTACCATAATTTCAAGTTGCATACTTGTGTAGTTTTGATTACTATGGATTATTCTATAGGTTTTTAAGGAAAAAGAATACAGATTTACACATTTAACCTGTTTTAATTCTACATTTATCATCCTTGGAGTTTTTAGATATAGATGCTTCTGTATGATAATTCTTAATTTCTTAGTTTTTAACCTTAATATTGGCAAAAAAAAACTGAAACAAATTTATTATAAATATATCAGATCCCTTGATACTGATGGGTAAATTTTAAAATCACTAAATTATTTTAAGTTCATATGAAAAAAGGAATCAAAACTGAACTGTGTGACCACTTTTTATCTATTTTACATTATTTATATATACCCATTCTACATTAATTACCTTAATATATAAAAAGATAATTTAAGATTCCATATACTATATTTTGAATTAAAATAAAGCACTCTCTGTTGTGAAAGTGATTTGAAATAGAAAGCTACAGGAGTACCAAACCCTGCTATATCTATGATTATGGACAGAGTTCTTTACTTGAAGGATTGTCCAATCTGAATTTGTTTTTAAAATAAAGAATTATGAGAAGAAAATCATATGGTCAGAGATAGATCAGAGGCATAAGTCACTGGAAATATCTGATTCATAACCAGCCCTCTGCTATGACATACTCCTAGAAACACCACTTGATTCTTAGAATCTGGAAAACCAAAGTGACCAGCCTTTGTTACAACTTACCAAACATATATTTATAGTGACAAGTAGTTACCTACAGTAACAGTCTTATCCTCTTTTTAGTTCAAAAATAATTACTGTAAAATGTTGAGGGACAGCCAATTTTGCACCTACTTATATTTTAGAGATACTCACTAGTGCAAATTCCTTGTTGAGAATCATTTGCTCCACTAGCGATGACTCATTATGGAACAGATGAGGTTGCATGTGGCTCCACATGTGAGGAAACCACCAGAATTCATCTACAGATCTCAACAACAAGTCATCTCCTTCATCTTCTTCAATGGTTCCTAAGAAATGAAAGGCAAATGTTACATTGCAAAAGACATGACGGTACAATTTATTTTCAGATCAGGGCTAGTATAAAATACATTCATTTTGTTGAGTCCTGTTGCTGCATGTTTATGAAAGTTCATATAAAATTTAGAGGCAATATCAAAGAATTGTTACCAAAATGTCTTCATGCAGGAACTAATGTTCTTAGCACATATATCTTCAGTGGGTTTGGAATGTCTGCATTTAATGCATTGAGACACCAGGAATTCTGGGATAAAATATAAATATTGGATTTTGTTGTAGAATCTAAGCAACATTCTTTTTGCATTGAACACTATGTTGAAACCAAATATAAGGTCCTGCCTAAGAAGAAATATGCATCCTTAGAATCTATATGTATTCTTGAGATAGGGCTGCAATCAGATGACAAGACAGCTTTCTTTGTGCATTGCCTACCATCTGAATTGTGCTGAGTGGGTATGTGTGAAAAGGACTTTTGCACAGTCTAACCTGCTCCTCCATTTCATTTTCCATTATCTTTCTGTTAAAATCAAGTGCAGTGTAAAGGCTAAAATAATAATATTTACATCTTAAAGATTATTGTAACATTTAAAATTATACGTGAAGTACTTTGAGTATCTAAAGTCACAAAATGACTGCTATTCTTATTAGTAGTAGCAGTACCTGCTTCATCTCTCAGTTATTTCTATATTACTTTTATTCTACCTTTGCCTTATTATGTGTCTTCTCTTTTTATTGTCTATATGGATTAAACTGTGACGTAGGATGACTTGGAAAAATCCATATCCATTGCCAGTATGAATCATTAGTCATTTGCCAGACTGCACTTCATGGTCTTATATGCTGTAAGAAATTTGTTAGCTGAATATGATGCTCTGAATTTTCTTCCAAGAAAATTCTCAACTATATCCTTAAATGCTTTCCAGGAAATTTTCTCTGGCTCCGCTAACAGATCTTCAAATTTCTTGTCATTGTTGGTATATCTGATCTGTGGATCAACAAAAACGTCTTCCTAAATTTTGGTATCAGATATTCTTGGGAACATGTTTCCCTACCTTGTTTATTACTTTTACAAAAGTTTTCATCAGTCCAAGTTTTATGTGAAGCAAAAGCAAAAATACCTTTGTTAGACCAACAAGTGGCCATTTCTTTGCAATGTAATGAGATTGTCCTGCATGGCTGTCTCACTCATATATGTAACAACAGTACATGGTATATCCAACATGCATTCCACCAGCAGAGACACTACTTTTAAATCTCCACAGATATTCTAGTTGTACATGGTGTACCAGGTGTGCTTCAACAACAGTTCCATGTTTTCATATGTTTCTTTCATTTGTGCAACATAACCAATGAATGTATACATTGCCAAAACAGATGATTTCCATAAAACAGTACGTGATATGTCAAATTAAAGGTTACTTTCATGATTAGCATGAAATCCATAAAACACACCCAAAAGTGTTTAGGAAACAAAATCTGTATTGTCATCATCATCATTTATAATTTTATTATAATTTAATATTATGTGTTCATAACAATGTGAAGGCACAGCTATCAGTTCTTCAGCTGATTGTGGGCTTCATATGCATTAAGTTCTTCCCAAGAACAAAGGATTCATAAATGTATCGGCAGAATTTAGCGTGGACCTTTTGTCAATGAGCAGATTTCCTAACTGTCATCTAAGATGTTTTTGCTATGGCACCCAATGTACCACTAGCACCAACACTAGGACTGCAAGTTTGTGCAATAACATTTCAATTTTGATTTTCAAATCCTTATACTTTGTGATTTCTCCCAATTCTTTGTCTTCTATCCCTAGTATTGCTTCATCAATTATTTACACACTCTTTTTTTCAACCAGAGTTATATTTGGCACGTTATGAGTCAAGACTTTATCAGTCTACATTCAGAAATCCTACAATATTTTACCATGCTTGTTTTTTACTACTTTTTCAACTAAATAGTGTCACATTTTTTCATGATATTTTCAATTGAAAATATTCTCACAATGGTCCATGATAATTTGTATCCAGTGAATCATTTTGATCACCGTGTTATGTCATTGTTTGTAAAATTTGTACAATCTTCTTGCATGAGTTGAGTATAAGAAATTACTGTATCTTCTGTCTCTTTGCACAGCCTGCACTTTAAGTTTATTTTTAAATTTAAAGTAAAGAAGTATGATAAAAAAATATTGATTTGATGAATTTTCAATTCTGCTTTTGATGTCATTAATTCCAATAGCTTGCTTTTGGGCTATCAGAATCAAGGTTTTTTTTTTTTTTTTAATGTTCTAGTTGCAATCCAGGTTCAGTCATTATCCACTTTCCCCTCAATCTTTTGTAGAAATTGACTATGCAATACTTTTCCTTACCAATTTTTTAACATTATTTTGATATTCATTTTATTTAACGTATATTTAGCAAGTTCCAATGTTGAACTTGCATCAATGTTTGGTTGTCTTTTACATAATCAGTCAAAGTACACTCTTCTTGATTGATAGGGTTAGGGTGAGGGTCCATTTCTGAGGAGCAGGTCTAATCTATCCACAGCACTACAGGAATGAAATATAAGTTCAATAGTTATACGTTATTTTGGGTTTTCAGTTCAAATTGTCTAGTTCAGCTTATGTTCAGTTAATAATTCTACAAGTGTACTGTACCATAGGTATGGCCCAGATATTGACAGCTTTGATGGTGTTTCAATCGTTCAATTTTGTATTTAGCAATTTTCTCACTGTTTGAATATATTATTTACTAATCACCTTTTTTTACTTTGTTCATACATTATGTTATATGTTATCCAACTATAAAATACTCAGATACTTGTAGGCTTCATCCCAACGGCTTTTGAAATTTGGTTATTTGGCATTTCAATTTCATTACTGTTTGTGATTTATTGATTGGTTGATTGCTATTGTAACCCATTTTTCTAGGTTAAATTCTGCATTTGTGTAAAAAAAATATTACAATGTTTGTCAATGACTGGATTTCAATTTCTGATTTTTCCATAAAACTTCATATCATCAACCGAAAGCAAATGAGAGATTTTATTAGCATTTTTTCCTGCTTGGTAGTCAAGATTTGGGTTTTTTTTCAACATAACTGAATAAGGGTGATAATGAATCACCTGGAGGATTTTATAATGGTTTGTCACATAGTTAGCTAGTTGTTCAGACTGGATTTGGAAGGTTTTTTTTTTCAATTACTAAGGACAGTCAGATGTGCATGTTTGATGGTGTTACAGATACTGTTTCAGGCTGTAACCTTTTCTGAGTAAAGCAAAGCTCCATTTAATCCTGTCTTGTTTCCATCATAGTAATAAATGAGATGCTTTGGAAACACTGTCATAAAAACAACTTTTATTTCTTATTATTGTCTATTAATTACAGGTTAGTGAAATTGTTACTCTGAACAACAAAAGTCATGAGAATTAAACACAGACGTATCCCCCAAAGTAAGCATTTCAATTCAAATGACCACAAGCAGAATTCAAATCACCATATTTTCAAATAGAATCCTCCAGATTTAGTCCTGTCAGTGATTTATTTAGGAGCAAAAGAAGGAATAAACAATGACCTATAATAAATCCCCAAAGACTGTTCCCCCCACTCCGCTGGGAATATAATTGAGATTGGTTGTTCGATCATTCCTATTCTGAATGTAATATTATAATGTAATATTGATATTATAATGTATTTTCCTTTTTGAAATCCTATGTTCAATGTGTTTTCAGGAACCAATTGTGGATAAGGAAAGAAATCAATAAAGCACAGAAGTTTCCATATACTAATAAAACTTGCGAAAATTTCCATAAAATGGATAAAGCAAAACATGTTCATCATCTTACCTTAAAAACTTGTTTGGCTAAACAAGCCACATTTATATTAATTAAAGAAAATGCCCCATGTTTTATTTATAATAGGGTAATAAGGTATACATATGTATGGAAAATGGCATGCTGTCTAAGCTGAAATGACAAAGCAACAGTATAAACCTTAAAAGTAAGTCTTGCATAACAGCTGTTCCATTAAACTGTTCCATTAAACAACTGTTTAACAGAAATCACAAATGTACCTTGTGGATTTGTGCTATTTTAGTGAGCCTTAAAAGCCTCTGTAGAATAAATAATCATAAGCATGTTTAAATAAGCCTTAGCATCATTTTTCATTCCATATGGATATTCAGGCTAATTTCTATTTCCAAATAGGAAAAAAAAATGAAATGATATACATTTTATCAGTATATTCCAATAGGAGATTAGAATGGACTGGAATAACTAAAATTAATAATATAATCACATCAAAAAGTTGAAAGTTGGTGTCAGCTTGAGCAAAATCTTTAGCAGAAACATGGAACACAATTTTAAAATATCTTTGCTCACTAATTTAAGAGTTATTTGAATTATTTAAATGTGGATACCCTTGAAGAATTTGGGGGAAAAAAAGGATCTTTTATTACTTATGATAGTCTATTACATTATCCTCAGAATGATATATTCATGAATGATAACTTATTTGTATTTGACAACCATTTTTGGAGGACAGAAATAGATGCTGATGCTGCTCTCTATTAACCTCTCAGTCACGGAATGTTCATTTTTCAATCAAGTACATTTTTCCATATTATGTTGCTTTGAGATTTGTGTCTCTTTTGAATTGTATTCATCAGCTTTAATTCAAGCAGCTCATGAGCTATTTCACATAGTCAGAAATGTCAGTTTTTACTATATAGGTAATCTTTGACTTATAGATAGTCCTTGACTATTTGTTTAGTGATTAAAGTTATGGATGTTGTTATGTTCTGCACATGGGCGCAAGAAGTGGAGATGAGATGATGAACAGTGAACTTCAACTCTTTATTTAACATTGTGGAACAGAGCAAAACTACGGCAGCAATAGCCCTTTTTATAGGCAAGCTGCTGATCAAACAACCAATAAGAAACGGGATGCGTTAGTTCCCTTAACCAATGAAAGAGGCCCGCTAATAGCCAATCAGATTCTCTTGAATGGACCAATCAGATGTCGCTATTATCGGCCAATCAGAAGTGCAGGGCCAGAACCCTGCACTTTTCTAAAGGTTTTAATAATCTTTATTTAAGCACTTTTATTAATTCACAACACCCCTTCCCCCTGGGTTCCGTTTAAGGGTGCGGTGACATAATTTTGAGGTAGGCAGGTTGTTTAGATTGTCTGTTAGATTTTTGCTGTCCCCCCGGTACTTGTTTATAATCTTGTTTGGGCGGGATGTTTTCTGGCGAGTAGGGTGCCTCCGGTCCTTCATTTAAAAACTCGGTGCCGCTAATGTCCTCGTTGTCCTCTAGCCTTTGTGGGCTTGCCTCTGATGAGGTGTCTCTTTGAGGCAAATCCACCATCCTCTCTGTTCCTTCCGAATGCTCACTTCTTCCACTCGTGCTTTCTGCCGTTTCGAACTCGGTCTCCTCGGCATCTCCTCCCCCCTCAGTTTGGAAGTTACCGGAGTCGCAGAAATGAGGTTGCAGCCTTGAACGCAGCTGATCAATATGGCGCTTCCATATTCTTCCATCGCGACTTTTTACTCAGTACGACCTGGGTCCTGTAACTTGGATTACAGTTGCCTCGACCCACAAAAGATCACCAGAAAAGTTTCTAGTGAAGACTAAGTCGCCTATCTAGAATTCGCGGCATTTCCAACTGGATCCGTGTGGTTTTTCTAGTTTGTACAATGGGTGTAGTTGGTCAAGGTGGGAGTGGAGTTTTCGTCCCATTAACAATTCGGCTGGAGTCTTGTTGGTGACACTGTGCAGGGTGATGTGTTGAAGAAAGAGTATCCAGTTAATCTTATCTTCGATATCGCCATAGTCCATTTTATGTAGGGTCTTTTTGACAAATTGTACCATGCGCTCGGCTCTTCCACTGGCCACAGGATGCGCCGGCGAAGTTAGCGCATGGCGAATGCCACGGTCTGCCAAATACTGTTCAAAAGAAAGCACGATAAGCTGGGGGCCGTTGTCGGATACCAGAACGTCTGGCAGTCCATGGGTTGCGAATAATCTGTCCAATTTCCTGATGACAGATTCGGTTGTGGTACTTTTTATTTCATGGATTTCAAGCCAGTTTGAGTACGCATCCACCGTTACTAGGAATGTGTGTCCTTTAGTAGGTCCCGCAAAGTCCAGATGAATACGGGACCATGGTCCCCTGGGTGTTTCCCACTCTGTTGGGGTTGCTTTCGGTGGGGCATTGCTAACTTCCTGGCATTTGCAACAAGTCTTTACCCAGGCCTCGATTTGCTTGTCGATACCCGGCCACCACGCGTAGCTTCGTGCGAGCGCCTTCATGCGCATGATGCCGGGGTGGCCTTCATGCAAGGTTTTCAATTCCGCTCGTTGCAGCCGCTCTGGGATGATGGCTCTATCCCCCCAAATGATGCAGCCTTTCTGGGAAAACAGTTCCGTCTGTCGATTCTTGAAAGGACTGAAGTTGTCAGGGATTTGATCCAATGGCCATCCTCGCTCGACCCAGCTAAGAACTCGCGCCAAAATGGGATCGCATTTGGTTTCGATCGTGATATCTCGAGCTATCAGTGGTGGTGATTGAAGTGTCTCAATCTGGAGCATTGCGACGGTTGGAGCTGGGTCATCAACGGTTTCCAGAAGTGGTGCACGGCTTAGTGCATCAGCGTGGGGGATAGCTTTCCCCAGGCGGTGTTGCAACTTATAATTATATGCAGCCAAGAATTCCGACCAGCGAGTCATTCTGGGAGATAATATATAAGGGGTTGGCTTGTCCCCCGCTATAATCCCCAGCAAAGGTTTGTGGTCGGTAACTATAGTAAAAACTCGCCCATAAATATATTCATGAAATCGTTTAACAGCAGAAACGACAGCAAGAGCCTCTTTATCGATTTGACTATAGTTACGTTCAGCTTTTGATAGCGTTTTTGAAAAGTAGGCAATAGGGGCTTCACTACCGTTTGGTAACACATGGCTCAAAATGGCACCCACTCCGAATGGTGATGCATCACATGTAATCGTTAAAGGCAAAGTCTCATTATACTGCATCAAAACAGCGTCTGAAGTCAATAAGTTTTTTACTTGTCGGAACGCGTGTTCCTCTCGGTGTCCCCAGACCCAGGTTGCCTTTTTGTCCAACAGACGAATAGGGCTTGGCTACGGTCACTTTGTGGGGCAGGAACACGTTGTAAAAATTGATAAGGCCCAGGAAAACTTGGAGATCAATCTTATTTGTGGGCCTTGGAGCATTTTTGATTGCCCTTAGCTTGCTATCGGTGGGGTGAATGCCTTGTTTATCGATTAAGTACCCCCAAAATTCTACTTTATCTGTACACAGTTGACACTTATTTTTTTTTACTTTAAG